>UELU01145148.1:21213-59631 GCA_900490025.1 Megastigmus dorsalis | reverse complement strand
CCCCCCCCCTCCTTTTTTTTCTTTCTTTCTTTCTCCACTGAACCACGCAATTAACCAAGATTTTAATGAGTGTATCTTTTATACTTTCTTTTTAGTCCGCTCTCCCTTTTCGCTTTGAAAGCACTGAGCTCAACAAATGTGTGCTGCACCATTACCGCAGGAAGAATAGGTGAGTCAGTTTTAGCGTTAATTTTTTACACCTGCGCTATTATTAAGCCCTCCGCGCCGTCTTATTTTCGCTATGCCCTTATCTCGTTATATTTGCTTATGCTGCTCTTATTTTATAATTGACTGTCATTTTTCTTCAAAACACAAGCCTTTCATGCGCATTAATGAAGAGCCGCGCGTAAATAGTGCGTAGCGCATCGCTGCAGCGGGAGGGCAACCTTTAAAATTAAATTTGAAATTGTAAGCGATGTGCAGCGGTTGCGTAAAATGTACGATAGGCGTTGAATTGCGCGGAACGCGGTTGAAAGAGAGTAGGTATAGAGTATACGCATAGTGTTAAAAATATGCAACAAAAAGATTGACGGCTCTTTCCGCAGTTCGAAGGGTTGAAGAGGCTATAAGAATGAACGGTGCGGATGACAAATATTTTTTCGCCCCAAAGACTCGTTGGCCGTGGTTGACAGGTCAAAAGACGATTATTTATAATCTCGCGCACGATGACAAGAGGGCGCGGGGCGTTGAAAATTTTTTTCTATACTCGCTGCTCAATCGTGGCGCGTCGCCGCCGCGGTAGCGGAATTAATAAGAGCACGACGCTGACAAGATACTTGCATACTCCGAGTGACATTGATTCAGACATTCATTTATTACACCGCCTGTATTAATGTCAAGAGGATATGTACGTATATAAGCATAATATCGTTATATCGTTGCCATAATGTAAAGCAATTTTTTTTTGGAATTTCATATCCTTATATTTAGTATACCCTTAATTTAAATCACCAATTAACCGATTCTATATGCAAAATTTAATTAGAAAGCGCATTAAAACTACGGCTGCCCACTATTGTTGAAATGAAAAAATTGAGAAACAAAAAATAAGTACGTGTGGCACTCGGTGCAACGAAGCACTAAAATTAAATAAAGAATAAAGTAACTCAATATCAGAAAAAGTAGGTTATTCACAGGAAAAGGTGCGCCTTTTCCGCAAGCTCTCTTTTTCCTTAAGCGAAAAGTACTCAATCTACGTATATCCGTTTAAGCAGTAGCAGTCGAAGGTAGCACACGCTAAAGGCGCAAAAGTGACGTCAGTCAAATTTTACGCGCACGCACACGAAGAAGTAGCTG
This sequence comes from Megastigmus dorsalis, assembly GCA_900490025.1. Classification (NCBI taxonomy): domain Eukaryota; kingdom Metazoa; phylum Arthropoda; class Insecta; order Hymenoptera; family Megastigmidae; genus Megastigmus; species Megastigmus dorsalis. Next base: position 58,335 of record UELU01145148.1, on the reverse strand, counting down.
CGCCGCGCGAGACACCGAGTCTGCATTGACAATGTCTGGTGGCGTCGCGTCGTCGCCGTCGTCGTCGTCGGAAGGATGAAATCCGATTGGGACGATTTGAATGGTCTCTCGTCGGTCTGACTCTCTCTCTCTCTCTCTCTCTCTCTCTCTCTCTAGGCCGCAGTTGAGCCTCCAGCACCTCGGCACCCCTTCCGCGTCGCTGCTGAGCTCTCGGTGTACAAGAAAGTCGGTCGGAGAGGAAGAATACAGGCGCTCGTCGACATTTCGAAAAGATCCCCTATTGTTCGTCGCCGGCAAACCATAACCTGCTGCAGGCAAGGAAAGCTCGCGCTGCGCAAGGACAATACCTTTGGGGCCGAGTGCGGATGGGAAAGGAAAAAGCGTATATATAGAGGGGCGCTCGTCTCGGGCGGTCGGGAGGGAGCTCGAGAGTTGGGTGGGCGGAAAGAGAGCACACCGGAATCTAGTTAACTCGACTCTTTATTATACTCGCGCGCTCGTCGTCGCTAATAACAATAAATGGATTTCAATAGGAGAGAGAGAGAGAGAGGCGTCCGGACTGTACTGTGCAGCCTTTCCATCGGGCCGCGCTTCGAATTTCCCCTCCAGCAGCTCCACTGCCCCCGGCTGCGGCGGGTATAAACAATTGCAATTTAACGTGGTTTTGCTCCGACCTTCTATTGCTCGGCACGGTCCACCCGCTCGTCCCTACTGTAGTCACCCACGTATATACGTATACAATTGATGCTGGGTAGCACGCGGAGCTGCTCGACTTTAAGCAACCTTTTAAAAACGAGGCCATTGCGCCGAGAGTATAGAGGAGGAGCCGAGGAACAGAAGCAAAAGCGTAGAGCTGCAACGAAGTAGAGGCGGCAGAGAGACAGGAGCAGTAGGGTAGCGCGAAGGAAGGCAGGAGGAAGAGAGAACGAGACAAACAAGAAAGGAAGGTAAAAAGAGCCCCATTGCAGACCGAGGAACACGGAGGAACCCGGGGAGTAGGGGAAACTTTATATTCAAAGGGGACGGTGCAGCGCTCCTCTGCGCGCGCGCGCGTTCGCTCAGGAAATTCATCTTATTTGCAAATTTCTTATTCCGGCAAATGCGCTTTCGGTCGGGGCAACTCTCTCTCTCTCTCTCTCTCTCTCTCTCTCTCTCTCTCTCGTCCAACTGTTGTAACTCGCCCGTTCTCCCTGTCCCGCTCACCGCTAGGAGAACTGTATCTCTGTTTGCGCGCTTCCTGCGGCGGTATTAACTGGCATAATATGCGCCGCACGTTGTTTCGCGTACAACGCGGCGGCGACAAAGAGAGGGACGAGGTCGGATGGAAATTCGGAAGGGCTACTGTACCGCATGCATACACGGAGACGGGAGAGCCGCAGGGGCGAGATAAAGCGGAGCAACCGGCCGACGTCCTTGCCTCGTCGTCACCGCGCTCAGCTCGTCTCTCTCTCTCTCTGTATAGGCTCTCGCGGGCTGCCTTTGAGCCGAGCGCCAACGCAAGAACTAAAGGAAAACGAGAGCTGCGACAGGCCAGTCCCCATCCTCGAGATGACACTTTGCGGCTCTTGCGGCGTGATTTGTCGCTCCAAGTCCGATGCTTGTTTACACGCAGAATAAGGAGGCACGTGCAGCGGCAGCAGCGCCGGATAAGACCGACCAGAGGCGGGACAGAGAGGGAAAGAAGATGCCTTGAAGAGGGGGGCGAGAGCTCCGCAGCCGCGCAATATTTATGTGCCGTACGTGCGCCACGGCGAAAAATAGCAGAGAGAGAAAGAGAGAGAGAGAGAGAGAGAGAGAGAGCTACCCATTGACCAGATTTCTATTCATGCACTCCCTTCGCTGACGCTCAAAGGCTTTATTGTGTTTGCTCGCGACGCTTTCAGCTCGCGGCAATTTCTTTCTCGAGCGCGGAAATTATTTAAATTTCGGCATCGATCGCGGTGTTCACCACCGCGACGAGTACAACAGCTGCGCCGCGATTTGGCGTGTTTCGGTTTTACCTCGCGCGATCGCTCTCGCCACTTCGCCTCTCCCCGTTTATGTCATTTGAGCCGCTGTTTATTCCGCTAGTTGCGCGCGCTTTATGTAGTACCTATGACGCCAAGGAACATAAATTTTGTAGACTATAAATCAGATCTGATGCGAGCCATCGCGATAACCAATTGATTGCTTGAGCTTTCGGCTCTTATGACTTGGCCGCGCACTGTTGTATTCGTTATTAATAAAATTTACTCCGCTTTATCTTCGATTCCGCGTTTATGGAGTATAATAAAGGCTTATTTCATTTAATTGTCCAAATGATTACTTTATAGATCAGCACGATTTTATCGTGCGAGAATTAATTTAAAACAATGCGAAGAAACTGTTTCGTTCAGCTATTCGGTATTATAATGATGAAAAAACAAGATATCAAAATCCATGGTGGATATTTACTATACATATAACTCTCTTAAATTCAATCAGGGAAAAGTCACTGCGAATGTGGGTACAGTCTTTTCTAATTTGCACTGTAAAATTAGTCGTTTTTCAGATTTGAAAAAAAAGCGTTTTTTCTATATAAACACTTGACTATTTTGAAAAATTTAACAATTTGATATGCAACTATTATTTATAACACTTACGCGTTGTTGAAATCGCAAGAATTTATCCACCAATACTTTCCTTTACCTTTTCGGAGTTAGTTATGAAATAGTGATGGTCTAGAAGGAAAATGAATGACGGGCCTGTGTTATCTCAGCTTCTTGGAATTCGATGTACTTTATCAAACACCCTCGTATAAGTTTATCATTCGTTATCGAGCGTTTTCCCGCAGAGAAGCTAATTCAGGATTTATAGCTTGAAGAAATCAAAACTACAGTTCTGTCACTCTTAGTAAGCACTTTTACCAGCTAAAATTTTACCTGTCAATTTCTACTAAATTATAGCAGATGGTTATTTAGTTGTAATAAAATGTACCTAGGTACTTATTCTTGGTATTGGCATGAAATTAGACCATTCTTATTAAACGTTATTATATTTCTTACATATGAATTAGTACAATCAACTTATACAGTACATAGCATACTGCCTTGGATAACAGATAAAATTCTATATATCATAAATGATACGTTTATAATGATGTATGAATGTACTATTTAAAACAAAAATCATACTGATTAAGATGAAAAATGTAAACAAAAAACATATTAAAAACATTGAAATTCTGAATTTTATCATTTTTTAATCACTTCAAGGTAATTAAATCTATGCAGGTACTAGTTTTTTCTATATATATTTTTTTTTAATTACTCAAGTGCAGTTGAAAAATTGGAGATAAAAAAAGTTTTGCTAACCATTAATTTCATATAGATTGAAAGAGAAATGTATGCTTAGAAAAGATACTTTGATTGCAAGCTTATATGAAGATTATATAAATGATATACACATTTTATAACTTGAAGATAATAGAAAAAGTACAACAACATTTTATTTTCTAATTTGTTTGACAAAGTAGATCAATTTGTTTAGATATTTTGGAACATACTTTCTTTTATTTTCAGGGAAAAATAGTATAAATTCTCTAAAAAGAGGAACGTTTATGGATCGCCTATTGTCTGACTATTTTGGACTTGTTTCACTGACTGAGTTTTCAACATCGCAGTATTCTATAAAATTACTCTCTTTTGAAAATGATAAAACTTGTCCTCTTAAGAGAAAAATGCATATGCACATAACTTTAAGTGAAATTACATTTAAAAAAAATGTAAAATTTTTTAATTTCACATATTTTTCATGTGCATATGCACAGTTTTCTATTAAGTGGACGAGTTTTCACATTTTCAAATTTAGAGAGTGCAAAAGCTACTTTCTGCGACAAATAACAGGAATCACTCTTTTTTATTATTTTCATATTTTAAAGAATGTTTTAAATTGTAGTTTACTTAATCTTTTGTTGTTAGAAATTCTATATTAAAAATATGTTTAGTGACTGCTATAACATATTTTCTCAAATAACAAATGTATGCGAAATAATCGATATTACACGCTAAGTTGCTTTTAAAAGTCTCCACTGACTTTTTATATTTCTAAAAATAGACTACATAAATAAAGGTATGAATAAAAGTATTGAACAATATTGTGCTATGTATATTATTTTATCTTTATTTTCCAACATTAACAAGCGGCTTAATGCATTAGAGTATTTATTCAATTTTGCATTCGATAAACATGCAGTGCTGAATGCGTAGACTGGAAAAGCCCCGAGAGAATTCGAGGATCAATAATTTGATCGGAATTAATTGGAAAATCCCATCGGCGGCTGACCATATTCTTATTCACATCAGCAGACGCAATCCCGTTGGCTCTGCGTGGAACAAGCGCGCAGCAGAACCCCAGAATCGTGCGCGCATCCCTCGCGCAAAGCCCTTTTTCCTGAAAACAAGTTACGAACGTGCTTACGCAGTTAATCAAACTGGGGGCTTTCACTATAGCTGAAGGTTGGCCGAGCTCTTACTCTCACCCCGCAGAAGCTGCGGGATACGCGACAGTCTCGAGAGAGAGAGAGAAAAAGAAGGTAAGAGAGAGGATAGCCTTTGAAAATTAATGGACCTTGAGAGGTGAAGACTTTTGAAAAGCGAAATAATCTCGGAGATCGCGCGCGGATTCTCTTTTTATCTCCCTTACTTTTTAAACTTGTGAGTATAAATTTTACACCTTTGGCTCGATCTTCATCTTTGCATTTGTTTAGTCTTGACGGCGTACTGCATTCTTTTATTTTTTCCTTTCTTTTTAACTTTCATTATTTATAGAATCAGATCAATAACTTTCTTATTAACTTTGAGAACAAATTAAAAAGTAATTAGAAATCGATGATACTGACACTGTCATCTCCAACATTTCGAATGGCGTGACTTATTTGCAGAAAATACACCATTTACTAGCATCTGTTTATACTTCTATATCTCTACTGTTTATAATATTTATAGAATATAATTTCTTTGAGTCTTTTTGTTCTGTCAAGTAGTCGATTTTTATAGCACTATACAATAATTAACTATGCAATATTGCAATAAACTATTTTTCTCGGTATAGTTAAAATATTCGCATAATAAATAGCATAAAAAAAATACTAACACGAATTGTCGACACCTGAAACTTTACAGAGACATTCTTTAGCGGAAATTATGAGATACGTACCTTGGCGTTGGCTACAATGGGCCCTAGGATTCGAATTAAAGCTCATTTAACAAAAGTGTATCAAAATTGATGATTGGTCTTTTATACATTGCAGTGAATGTTGTAAAGTGTACATCAAAAGTGGACACTATAAACTTTCCTTAGGAATTTACATCTAAAATAATTTTTGGGCCTTGAAATTTACCGTTTATTTCCGTTGTAAAATGCGTTCAAAACTACTACTTGCGAATAAAAAACACTAGTAACTCACTCTAAAATTCACATTAGAGCTTATCGCATCTACCTCCAATTTGAAATTAACAATTATTTACCACGAAATATATTTTTATTAGCCTTGAAGGCTTAAAACTCTTATTAGCCTTGCTATAAAAGTTTTAAGCCAAACATGATTTTTCATATATTTTGCTTAAATGGGCCCGAATACTGGGACCCATTGGCACTAACGAATAGACACGTGCGTCTCATATTTTCCAGCAAAGAAAGTCTGTGTAAAGTTTCATCCAAATCTGTGATCCGGAAGGTGTAGACACTCCTTGTTAGTTTGAATCGATTTGTCACTTTGCTTGTAAAGAGCATTTGAAAATATCACTATCGCTTTGTTCTTGTTAATTAACAGCTGCCAACTTTATTTAGTTCAATGGACGAGGCGAATTATCAAAAGCGCAAGAGAACTTCTTTTTCAAGCATCAAAGGCAGCCCCTGCCGTCGCTTATTACCGCGTTATTAGACGAGCATCTCATTCATTTTATAAAGAGAAGTCGTCAAAGTAGAAGATGAAGGAAAATAAGGCGAATAAAAAGGCTGGGACAGGCACGCGCAAGGCAGACCGAGCCGGGAAGGGGTAATAGGGGGAAACGCTCAAAGTTTATTTTGCACGGTGTAGCAGAAGTAATGGTTGTTCGACCATAATAATTTTTATGCCCTTTTTCTTTAAAAAATACGCACAAAGCAATTGGAAAGCAAAAGTGATAATTACAGTTCTGTTACTATGCTTTGGATTTTGAATATGTTGCCACTCGTCGTAATCATTTAGTATTCAGAGTCTTATTGAGCTTATACAATATAACTATCGGTACAATATTCTTCATGTTTTATTCCTTATAGATATGGCCAAATTAATCTTCTCTATTGTAAAATTTTCTCTATTGTAAAAGTAAATAGCACTAAAAATTAGAAAATAGACAGTAAATATAGCGTTTTCTCGTGATTGCTATGCTTAAGTTTGCTCAGTCATGTAAAGAATACCTTGTTAATTTTTCGGCTAGAGACTACCGCTGCGAGAGTATAGCTAGATGACTATGAGCAAGACCTAATGAAGGAAGATGATTTCTGCGCGCATAAGGCAGCATTAGCAACGGTCATCTGCATCACGACAAGATGCGAGCGTGCAAAAAGGGTAGGTATAAATGGAAGACACTACAACAATGACGATATAGGTCTGTGCACTGTTAATTAATTTCGTGAACAACAATAGTACTATGAAGGTAGACAATGAAATTAATTAACGGTACGGGGTCCATCGTCATTGTACTTACACCTGCCTTTCAAGCATGCTTGGATCTAGTGGTGCTTCGAATATGTCTGTCTGTACATCTTATTGATCTATAAACTCATTAAATTCTTGCAAAATATAATTGTACAAGTAAAATGTAAATATAACGCATTAAGAATATTTTTTAAGTTGTGTATTTTCGCTAGAATATTTGAACGAATGGAAAATTAAATATGTGGTATCCGTATCAATTTGAAGCATTTAGGAAAATAGTACACAGCATTCGTAAATACGTAATGCAGCTTTAGATTTTCTAGAAAATATAGCATTTATTTTGACAAAGATATAAATCATAGTTTTTTTTTAATATACAGATTATTATTTTATTTAATATAAAATTCTGGCGAATGTAGCTTGCTGTAACCTCAATGAAAAACTTACGAATCGCAAAACTTAACAGATAAAATTTTATTCACTTATGAGTACATTTGAGACTGTCTGATACCCTACAGTCTGACTATACTTTGAATTTATCTACTAATTCAAGATATCTGTAATAAATATACTGCTGGTCCTTAAAGAGGAATATCTCGGTTTTTCTAAGATTTAGATTTTTATAGAGTTGATTTTTTAACGAATTTAAAAACTACGAAGTTGGTATTTACATTTTATTTAGTGTTAAGCATTCACTCAAATGCACTGAAATATACAGGAAAAGTATGACCTTCGCCCATTTTATTTCTGATTATTATCTATTGTAAAATGATAATTTAAAAAAATAGTATATATACTTAAATTAATCATCGTCGGAGGCTAGTTCGGACCGTCTTAGAGGTAGGGTGTGTTTACCTTCTAGTCATGTCGAGTTTATTCACATCAGTAGAAACTTTCACATTGTACCGTTACAGTGTTATTTTCAGAGCATTCAGTGCTTCTAATTAGAGAAATAGTGCTGTGGCACTACTTTCTCTAAACTTTATTTCTAACTCTAAAAAGGATGAGTGTTTCGTCGTCAATGAAGAATCCGCTCGATTTTTAGGCGTAGTTTTCGATTACAAACTTACCTTTATTCCCCAACTTCACTAAATAACAAACAGGTGTCAGAGAGCTCTTAATATTATTAAATTTCTTCGAGATATTTGGTGGTGAGCAGATCCAAATACGTTGCTAACTTTTTACAAAAGCTACGTACGTAGTCTGAACCAAATGTAAGTGCATGCTCATTTGATTTATCGTTTCTAAAATTCTGCAGCAAGTAAATCTGTGTAATGTTTATAATGCTTAAATAAAAAAATCAATCATAATTCTATTATAATGGTTATATTTTTCACAATCAAAGTATTTTATTCGATCATTTTACCCATAACATTCAACAAATTCCAGTGGAAAGGAATTTTTCACTTATAATGCTTGAATTGCAGAAAAGGTGAAAATCAGCAATTTGTACGCTACTGCGATTTTACTCAAAATCAAATATTCAGTTAGATGTGTGTACGATGTGGGTAGTGCTGGAGGATCTCTTGATTTATACGGGTTTTTTAAGAAATCTATAAAGAGCTGAGAACAATGGTTTTCCTTTGACAAAAGGCGAGATATCACATTTCGCTCAAATTAATATATTGTCTTTTACTACTACCAAACTGAACGAGAGATTATTTAAAATATTGTAATAGTCGTAGTGAAACCACATCAAGGATCGTTTACTAGAGTAGATTGCTTTAATTTGAAAATATGAAAGGAATTTTTTTTTATTTTTATTAAAAGATGCGTAGGTATAAAAAAGGGTTTATCGAATTCAATTGATATGCCTGCATTCTTCATTTATTAAATTCATCCCCCACAAACCGCATTTCGATCCAATATACTACAGACTCATATTTTTGCTGAACTATTTTTGTATAGGATTCATTTAAATTCATTCAAATATATATTAAAATATGAATGATGGACTGTAATGCAAATGTCAAAACTGTACATAATGTAAAAGCTCTCGATTGTTTAATGTTAGGAAATCGCAATTTATGTATTACAAGTTTCATATAGAAGTGAAGTTTATGCAGTACATCGTGCATATAGATAACAGTGATATTTAGCGAGTCTATTATAGGTTTCTTAGGATTTTAATGAATTATTTATTATCTTTCGGTGCTTACAGAATATTTTTTAGGATCTAAATAAATCAAGAAAAAAAATAACTTATTGTTTGAAGGGTAAATTTTGTTTCAAAAGATCAGAACGTAAGCGAAAGCAATAGTTTTGCACGATTCCATGGGGGTGTCCCGAAGTAAGTCAATAGAAAATAATACGAGCAACATATTTACAGGGTTTCCGAGACCATCCGCAATTGCGGAGCATCAGCGCACCGAGGTATATAAGTAGCGATTGGTATAACATCCGACCAGGTCGCTGATTACGCAGCCGCAGCAGGCCGAACTTGCATGGAAAATCTTAATGGTGCACTTTGTGAGCTGCGGCATTCTCCTGATACTCGTGACACACACACACACACACACAGAGAGAGAGAGAGAGAGAGCATCAAGCGAAGGGCTTCATTCGCAACTATTAAAAGCCGTGGGTAGTAGGGGCCGCGCGGGAAACTAGAGGGGGCGGCAAAGCTCGTAATTCCGTTAGTAAAGTTGGAATAGCAAAGTGCCAGAAGGTGAGAAGTCAGTGGATATTGCCCTAAGGTCGCGCTGCGTGTCCGCTAAAGGCGAGGAGCGTGGCCGACTAGCTAGGAAAATGGATGTTGAATACATGCATGCAGTGCAGTGCATCGTGCAGGGGCTGCTCCTCTCCGAGCTCGCGCGCGCTTACGTATACGTGTATATTTACATAAAATTGATAGCCGAGTGGTAGTCGAGCCGCGCGTGATGCATGTCTCTCTCCCCCCACCCCCCACCCGCCCCCTCGGTTTTCTGGAGCTGCGGTGCTGCACCAGACAACGACCGCACCGGTGCCGCTAGCCTGCCCGCACGACTAGACGACTACCGAGTGTAGGATGACTCGGTTGCGCCCGCCGCCCGTCCCCACCCCACCCCACGATGTTTTACGAGGTGGCGAGTCGTGCCAACTGTGTCTCGTTATATTAGATTTTACTATATGGGTACTCCAGGCGCCGCATAAATTCGTTAAACCAATAAAATGTTCATCGCCGCGCTCTCTGTGCGTCTATGATAATAGCTGACTGTGCAGTCCTGCGAGGCTCGCTCGGCCCATCGACAACAGGGACAGATTCGCTCCAGTCCGTATGGCTGGTGCTCGGTGCAGCCACCTCCTCGCGGATCGCCTACTTTTTCTCTAGCTGCTTCAACAAATTCTTAGCGGCTCGAAAGATTGGCTGCCCGAGCTTCAGTAGCACGAGCATTTTCTCAACGTTTTTTATCAGACGATAAACTGTATATACAAGAAATATAGAAGGAAGTATATATATCTAGTCTTATAGGTGCAGTGGACAAGAATTAGCTGCATTGCAAATCGTATAATATAACCCATTAAGCAGTGTATCTGTGTGTAGCATTACGCGCGAGCTGCTTATACTTGTACTCGTCGCATTAGATATGTCGCGAGGATACAGCTGAGCTATATCGACTATACACGGTATATTTCTCGCGAGCAAACTTATTGCTCTTGGTATTATAATGCGACGACACAAAGGCAAGCCTTCGATTTTCGATTCCCAGACTCTCCTTTCCTCCTCCTCGCGTCGCCCTTCGTTTCGCGCGTTTCATTCTCGTCTCGGTGACGGATGCATATATATATACTCGTCCATATATATATATATATATATAAGAAAGGGACCTCGGCGGTCTTTACTCACACGGTCGCTCTCGCATATATACATATAGAGGATTGCTATGTATAGGGAGAAACGCTCTCCTCTCGCACAAACGAAGGCCCCGCCCGTGCGCGGAGGATCGAAGAATTGAAAAATACATTAGGCGAAAAAGTAATGTCGGCCCGCCGCAGACGACGAATTTTATGGGACGGAAACGCTAAGGGAGAAATATGATAGGGAAGTTCTACTGTGAAGCCGAGAGAAAAAAAAAAGAAGGGAACTTCGCGAGAGCAGCAGCACACCACTGCGTATATCATATTTCTCTGAAATTTTTCTCCCATTTTACTTAAAATAGATCTCATTTATGGAAAGGGGAACCTTTTGTCAAGTGATTTTCAACCTATATCTTTATACATAGTTTGTCATCTTAATATTGTTTCAGCATTTCTGGTCTCTTAAAGAGAAATTTATTGTACCTATGCGACTATTATCTGTTTGTATAGTTTACAAAATTATATAATATTCCAATAAATTCTGCAGTTACTGTTTCTTCGGCATATTTTTCTGTGACAACCATAAGCGTTTAACCTCTGCAATGTTTTAAAGCGTAACGTAAATGAACTAAAAACCAACGTTGTATATTGTATATAATGCATGATGCACGATTAATTAAATATATATCATACATTGATAAAATCTTCCGTGGTAATTTATTCAATCGTTTGCCTATAGGAGCCTATAATAAACTGTCTTATTCGTATTAGGTTATATATATATAGAGAGAATCATAGGTACATGTATATACCAAAGCTTGAAGCCCATCAGTTCCCTTAACATAATTATACGTCTGTTTATATTAACGGAAATTAGCATTTCATCACGAACATCAGTCAATCAGCGAGAATAAGTATTAGCAGATCGGACGCATCGCTCCCAGGGCAGAAAATCATCCCGCGCGGCGTAATCAATTTAACCAGGAGATCGACCTACGCGAACCCCGTCGGATAGCCTGTACCGCGAATACACATACGGGAAGCCCCGCGTTTACGTTCGACTATAGCTCCGTCAGCCTTCGCCAAACAATTTCGCTTAGCGCGAGAGACCACCGGCCAACACTGTCATTTTAACCGAAATCGTGGCTTTCAAATCAAACGCACATATTCACTCATTTCTCGTTATCTCGCTCTCTCGCTCTCTTGGAATCCCAGGCCTACAGCCAGACACGCCAGGGAACGCAGACGGAAGTGCAGCTCCTGTCATGCGCTTGTACAGAGCTCGACACTGTGGCCAGAGCTGCATCGCACGCGCCCGGATAGCCCCGGCGATCGTCCGCGAATATGCCCTCACATTCTGACAGACGCACACGGCCTTTTCGATTTCAGCTCTCGCAAGTGAATTTATTATTGACGTTGCGCTAGGTGCTGCTGTTGCCGCTGCTGCTGCTCTGCCCTATTACGCGGTGCTTATGGTTTTGTTGACGTGTGAATGGCGCGCGCGTATCTCGCGTATATACAATTGCGCGTATCATCACCAATATATTCATAATTTATTATTCCTCTCTGACAATGTTTGATGTGCAAAATTATATTCTGGTGCTCCGCGATGTTGCTCTGCGTGCGACGTCGCCTCGTCCCGCCGTATAAATTTATTTCACCTGCAACTCGTTTTATCAATTTGAATTAATCATTATTTCGTAATTATAAAATTTAATTAAATTCATTATATATTTGTTTACACCCTGACGTGTGTGTGTGTGTGTGTGTGCGTGTGTGTATGTTCGAAAAAGTTGATCCGCCAGTTAACGGCAAGATACGAGGCAATTTTATTCGCGTACGGGATTAGCCGAATTTATGAGATATTTTTTTTATACGCACTACTCAGTCCAGTTACGAATATAAAGATACAAGAACAAACATATTAATACTTGTATTACACGCTCAATTTCGTCAACACAGCATATTTTACGAACAAGTTATTATCGTGTACACTAACATCTTATAGTATCAATATCAGTTATATCTGTGCTTCAAATAACTACTGGACCACTGAAATCCGGAACACTCGTAACAGTTGAGCTTACACCCTGTGATCACAGATTTAATACGTGTAAAATTTATGGAATAATATATACCTCACAAATCAAGTATAATTATGTACGTCTTTATTTGTGTAGATCAATTTGATGTAAAAACTCTATCTATGTACTTGTGTTTCTTAGCCCTGAAGAAATGTTTAGACGATTTAATTTATAAGAGTGTGATTAAAATGTTCGATTGGATCGCATTACCTACAAATATAACCATCTACGAACGTTTACCTCATGCACTATATGTCGACTGATTTTCGCTAAATTTACGGAACATGATATTTTCTTTTCTTTCCTCCATCAAGCGCATTTATATTTAAATGTATGTTTTAAACTCTTGTCGTTGAATTTATAAATCAACTATTTTGTTCTGGTATACGAGGAAATCTATAAATTTAATTCTCACGCACAACTCCGTATACTCGTATATGTGAATGAAACAAATATGAGGAGTCTTTCGAGTGATAATCTTAGCTGTAGTGACATAGTTCCTGCGGCGTGAAAGAACGCTATGTGGACCAGAGTGGAAATATGCGATAAAACTCAGGAGGCCAGAGGGATGAAGTGGAAAGTAATCCGACTGCGCGGTCACGTTTCACGCCATTCTTGTAAAAATAAGAGTCCTGATCTTGTCTTTTAAAAATTTCTCAGAATTTTTCGTTGAATATATTTTACGATTCTGGTCGTGTTCAAGTGGGGGAGCTTTGCACGTTTGACGCCTAAGAAATATTTCTTGTCTTCTGTTGTTCATTCCGTGGTAATATTTCAATCTTCTTAAATCGTAATAATTTTCATTTTCGTATACTCTTATCGATTAACTAATAAAACGATTATTTTTTCTAACTGCATCCAAATGTGAATAATTCATATAAATGTCTGATACAACAACTTTAGAATATTCGACAATGAAATATTAGTACGTTACTGCTCTTATTTTAAAGTATATATATACTTTTTTAATTCTTTTCAACAGGATTGGATTTGAAAAATTCATGTCCTGAATCCGTAAGTTCAGATTTATACTCGAAATGTAATCTCTGTGGTTGTCTCCAAGCCAAAATACCAAAGCATTAAGTCTTGACTACACTGTATTATATTTTTCACAGTTATACGGACACAAATTGTAAGTAAAAGTTTACAATGATCAAGTCGTTATATATATACTTCTTAAAACTGTACGTTTATTTATATAACGCAATATCGCATGGAACTTAATCTTTTAACTGACGCAGTTTTGAGAATCAATGGTAAAGCCCAACATTGAAAAATAAAAATCTATATTTCTATATGCTTTTTGTATACTCTTTGTATCAATTAATTTATGAATCTATATTGTTAAAAAGTAAAATCTTTTCAATATCTATACGCACATATTGAATTGTATTGTATATTCATGTTGATCGAAGATGCGTTAACTTTTACAGGTATACGTATCATTCAAAAATGTATATCGAATCAAAACAATACAAACCGCCAAAGTTGGTCAGCGTGAAGCATATATATATAGTAGAAAAAGCTTCAAAGCCAAAACTGCGTTTTGCATCGCAGTGTAGTGACACGGGAGAAAGGGGGTCGCAACGTTGGATATTTCGAATTTGAAACCAGAATACCGACGATTTGTGGCTCAGGGACGAGTGAGCATCGAACAAGCTTGCTATCGTTCTCACTAACTACCATTTCGGTGTCAATATAAAGGAAGAACTTGTTCCACCGCAGTTCGTGCGTTTTATTGAAAGGTGCAATATCGTTCAGATTTAATTAAAAACGTGGTTTAATTTATATATAGCAATACATTGAAATTAAAAGGCTCTATAATATAAATGAAATTTTCATTTCTGATCAGGACATCTAGGTATAAGACAATATATAAGTTCAACTATTCAAACAATATTAATGATACTGAAAACTAATGTGTATAAATGTACGCATTAATTCGACACTTCAATATCTAAATATAGCTTCGTTTTGATAAGACAGCTATATGAACAATTACATCTAGTATACTAATTTACACGTTTAAAAACCAATATCGTAGAGGTTATAAAAAAAAATATTTTAAATCTTTCCTATCAGGTATATAAGAGTTTTATAAACTTACTTGTAATTTTTAAAACATTTTCAAATTTCACACATAGAAAGAAAATTATAGTAAATCTTAGCGAAAATTTCGATCTGCCGTTTTTAATTCATTCATGAAATAGTAATATAACTAATCAAAGTACATACCCCAAAGTTTTGCGCGTTTTTAACAAGAAATTCAAATTTGCGTAAAATTATTATGTTCGACTTTCTCAGTCTGCAAAAATGTATACAAATATACAAAAAGTGATATCAAAATAAGGGCATAATAAATTATGAAAGTAAAATATATTTTTCCTACAAGCGAAAGAGTTCTAAGGAATATTGAAGAGAAACAGAGGAAGTCGAGGGAAAAGGATGAAAGATGGCGTGAGTAAAAGATACGACATACTATGACGGTATATATATATATCAAATAATGAAGGTGTCGAGCTAAAAAAAAAGTTGTAGATCCTTAATTTGAATATATTTTCTCTGACAAATATGTCGTAAATATAGGTATAAACAAACAATAAACGAATCCATAATATATGATTAAAACATAAAAGACTATAAAAAATATGCAATGATGTTGGAGATAACAATGGCACGAGAGTTTTATTCTAATGACCTCATTGATCTTAAAAAGCATTAAATTTTATAAGCAAGCACCAGCATAAAATAAGAAGTAATAACATTTGAAAGTAGCAACAAAAGTTTAATGAATTTCCTTTCATTGTATGCATTTATGAAAATTGCTTTGCATCGAAGTAGTAAATTTGAAAGTAATTCAAAGTATGCAGCATACGGTCTGGTTCTTTGGCCTATGTTTGGAAAGCCAGAGAAAATTACTTCACCGCAGGGTTCTAAATTGAAGAAGAACATCGACGTTGGCCAAAGAATCCGAATAAAACATCAACCATTGCTTGGGCTACAAACGCGTAGATTTGACTGTGGATAATCGTGTTACGTCCCGAAACGTATGTTCAAGTTTCTCAGTTTCATACCGCTAATAGCACAGCTGATTGCTACACGCGCTGACCTGTCATTACTCGACGGACTTCTGACACATATATCTTTTACCACCTCTCTGGATTTTCGATAGGAACCGAATTAGCCTGCCTAATCCAGAGAGACACATTAATTAGTCATTTTCAAGCTTCGATCAACGACAGATCGAGCCGATTGAGCTGATCCCAGTCAGAGTCCTTCGAGTAGACGGGTTAACTATCCGCGATCTCTCTCGATATTTATTAATAAACGATTAACGTTTAAACATAAAGCTCTGACTTCAATTCTAACCTAACTTCACGCTAAACAATTGAATACTAAAGCTATATCCAATTGAGACGATAAATTACGGGACCACATAAATTATATATAATATCAGTCGGATAAAAGTCTGTTACAATTTTCATTATTCAATTAAATGCATGTTAATAGAGAACAATTATATGGCAAGATATCCACTGACGCCAGTATCTTAAGTCTCTTTTACGTCTGTCCTCGGCAAGTATTCTATCGAGGACAGTACTAAATTTCATTTCTATTAAAATTCAAGAAAGTGTATAATAACGTCGTTGCAAATTCAAAATAACTTATATTTTTAAAATACTCCCATATTAGATTTGAAATATCAAATAGCTCGTTACACGGCCGAATGAAATTCTTTCGCATTCGAACGAAACGATTTGGCGTATATAAAACCATACGATATTCCGGCATATAGATCTGTCCTGTTAATTTTATTATCCCGTTTTTGTCGTCGCGACTAGGCGGTAGAAGTGCGCGTAGTGCGGCGCCGCCGTTGACTTTAAAGTTTTAAGGAAGTAATACTTTTTGCAGCAGCAGCAGCCGCGCCGCGAGAGCTCCCGCGCGGGATTACATACTTTCAAAGGCGACAGACAGTCACATATTGGCCGCGAGCACGATACGAGGCGCGGAGGTCGGCTAGTAGAGCTATCTCTGGCGTCCGGAAGTGCAGATTCTGGCGAAATGTAATCCCGTTTTGGCGCGGCGCGCATTCGCGACGAGAGGAGCTCTCTCGGCTTCCCTGTGTGTGTGTGTGTGTGTCCGCTGCCGACTGCATACGCTCTCTCTCTCTCTCTCTCTCTCTCTCTACTCGCACCCGCTGCGCGAGCGATATGCCCGCCGCCCCGTAACTCCCAGCCCTCCTCTCTTTTCTCTTTCCCTCGTTCCCTCGTTGCCGGCGTCTCTGCTGCCGCACGGTTCTTTCGGCCAGAGCACAGCCGAAACCCCGCGGCGAGTGTGCACGAGCTCGGCATTACCCTCCCAGCCACCTACTCCAGAGCATCCCTGTATGTGAGTGTGTTGTAGTTTGTGTGCGCGAGCCGCGCAAAAATAAAGCTGCAAAGCGGGGCCAACGTGACAACGCGGCGCGAACCTGTAGTAGCGCGCGAGACCCTGGCAATTTATAGCCAATCACTCGTGCAGCGACTCGTCCCGATTCTCACTCGCTCTCTCACTCGCTCTCTCTCTCTCTCTCTCCGTTCCCAGTCCGCTCTCGCGCTCTCCTGCAGTTCTGTGCTACCGGGGAATCCCCGCGTGACTCCCGACAGCGCGGCCTCTTGACGTAGACTTAGTATAAGGATCGACCGGGAGAATCGTTAATATCGCGCTCCGGAATTTTGGCAAGCGTGAAATAATGCGCGCTACTGGATTTTTCGAGACCTACGATTCCCAGCCAAAGGAATTGTACTTATGTTATCAAGTCGCTGCCATGCCTTCTTTTATTATTATTTCATACGCAGCGTTCGTTCGCTTTATTTTTCTTTGACTGTTGAATTCGACGTTGAATTACTTGACTTATGATTCATTGGCACTTAACTTCTCCTAATTTAATGTTTGGTTCTCAATATATTTATTATATAATTTATAAATAAAGTAAGTAATTTAACTATTTCAAAATATTTAAAAAATTATATAAGAAAATTAGAAAATTTTGTTTTAAATCACACAATTAGTATTAAAATTTAAAATATATTTTTAAATTTTACATTAATCTTCTACATTCAAAAAAAATAATAATTTTTAATTATATGCAATAATATGAAAAAACTTTGATTGATTATAATATAATGTTCACACGTAACCGTAACGTAACCTAAAATTTTCAAACAAATTTCATTCACCAAATATTTAAAAATTATAATTCAATAAATTATATTTTAAAAGTATTGAAAATACAAATAGAATGAGATATTAAACATTAAATTCCATCAAGTCATTATATAAATATAAATGCTTCTAAAAAATCAGAAAAATTGCAATATCTTCAAAAGTTATTAACCAAATGTATATAAAACTTGTTAAATGGCTAAGGGATAAAACATTGAACATTAATTAACATAATTTAATCTAATTTCAATTTTATTTTATTTTAAATAAACATTGTTAATTAATTTAATTCCCACACATATTACAGATTGTTTATTAAGTGCAATAGCCCAAACAGGGGCAATCGTAGAATGTAAGTTTAACTTTAAGTGAACCGGACCTGTGTACAGGTGATTTTGATTACCTCTTTAGGATGCGAGTTGCTCTGTTATATGGATTGTATAATTTGATGTAAACTTGTATGTCTTTGTACTCTGGTAAATAAATAAATAAATAAATAAATAAATAAACATATACAGCTCTCAAGGAACAAAAATGCTATTTATATATGAAATTTTTAAAAGATTTGAGCAGTTCGAAGTATACCCGTTATCGAATCTGATAGAAATCCGATTGTTTTCATAATATTGTTAATTTCTCAAAAAATATAAAATATTAATTCCTGAAAATTTTAATCTGAAAAAGTCTTAAAAAAGTTGTTAAGAATTTTTGGAAAAAAATAATTTTCTTACCGATACAAAGCTTCATCTCTGTTTTTATTAAAATTGTAAAATTGACTGTATACGTTCAAATTGTCTATATATGGAGTACAGAGCACGTTCTGACTCGAAACTGCGATTGTGTCGTTTATTTTAGCGCCGTGTACAAAGCACACAACACGCAGAAACACAATACTCCCAAATCTCGAAGTTTTCGGTTCAAAATATCATCCTTAAAGCTGATAATGCCACTAGCCTACGCGCATTCGAAAACTGCGGCCTGTTTTACGAAATACATGGAAGCGAAGCGGCCGCGGAGTGCTCGCGCGTAAAAGTGAAACATTGCGATGGCGAGATATTCCGCATATAGGGAAGGGTGTGCAGGAACTCACTGCGGCGTATAGTTTCTTCATTGTGCGCCTGTAAATGGGGGAGGCCCCAATTATCCAATGATCTTGTCAGCATCACGTTCAGTCCACACCAGGTTTAATACAACCGATACAAGGCTCTTAACATTATCAAACGATCTTAGGGACCCTCCGCCCCCCCCGGTATTACGGGGATTTGTTGAGATACGAGAGATTAAACCTGTGTATATGCGCGTAACGTATAACACACTGCTTCGGCACTGAGGCTTATACGTAGACAACCCCCCTCCCCCCATTTAGCTGTATGTACACGAAAACGACGGTTAGCGCCACGTACATATACACGAGACTCGCGCGCTATCGGATATCTCTGTATATCTACAGCCCTGGTAACTTACAGCCTATTTCCTGTCCCGCTTCATTCGCTAGCGCAGTTGCTCGCCTCGTTTTAATAGCTATTCCAATGCATCTTGGACACGATTCCCCGTGTAAAATATGATGTGCGGCGCGCACGCTTCAAACATTGGCTGCTGCTATTGCCGCGCGCGCCTCACAGCGAAAAGTGCGAGCTTATATGATGGATTAATATAGGGAACGGCTTATACCGTGTATATATATATATATATATATATTGTTTTGTACAGTACAGTAAACTATGTACATATCTACCCTGTAGTCTTTTCCGCCGATTCCGCTATCACATACCTAACATATTCCATCTCTTTGGAAATACAAATCCAAAAGGTCCCTTGTCAAAACTTTAACAATAATATGCAAGTAATATGATCTCATGAAGAGACATTATGCCGAACATATGTTAATCAACAGTACAAAAACATGCAGTTATTTAACAACAGAGAATATGTCCTGAAATATTCACCCCTTTAATACTCTACAGAGTCGATATAAAAAGTTTGAATAAAACGTTCATACTATGAATCTCTATTACGATATATGTATATAAATAGAACTATTAAATAAGTTTTGTTCAGTGCAGTAAACTATATGGACAAGAATTCATTATGGTTTTGCCAAAAAGGTTCCTGTCATTGAAATGTTTATTATTTCCTCAGTGACAAAGCTGAATGGAGTTTTACTGCATATACACGAGAGACGTCGCGAGTCTCATACCCTGCCGCGCAATTCACGAGGTTTTGGCTTTTCGATTGCCTTTGTCGAGTAATTCAGTACCTTTCTAGCAACGGGGGATGCGGTTAACGCAGTTCTTGTTGGCTCTGAGAAGCCCCATCCCTTGCTCCCCCGAAACCGCCTCGCTCTGCCAAGCCTCGTCGATCGTATAATTTAGAAACTCCGCGAGTTGACGCTTGCCTTTCCATTGCTCTCTTCCTGTCCTTTGTTCTCGCAAGTTTCAAAAATTTCCCAACACCTATACTCCAGCAGTTGTACATATACGTATATATCTTAGAGATCCTGCGCACAAGGGAAGCCTATATGTGGCTCCTTGATACAAGATTCGCGTTATTAATTCTTTACACTTTAATCTTTTCTTCCTTGCACTTGTCCAGCTGTGAAAAAATGATTTAGACGGCTGGTGTGTGGCGTTGACTCGCGGAAACTCGTGAGACTGAACAGTCGCCGCTCGCATTGGGGCTGACCCCCATTCTCTTTGCTCCCGTATATATGCTTTGCTCTCTTGTGGCTCGTCGGCCGAAGCTAGTGACCGCACACTTCGCGCGTAAGTCACTCCCTTTGAAAAGTCCGTTTTACGTGCGCGGCCCGCGCGCAACAGAGAATCGCCTGCACGCCAACCGCAGTAGTAAAAGTAGATGTGTAGTTGCAAAAGGTTAGGGCCAAGTAAACATCTTTCTCTTTCTTTCTTTTTTTTCAGGCGAAAATAATTTATATTCATCTTTACTTATCTTTGGCGCAGAGTTTGTATGAATAATGGAGAAAAAGAGGAGGGAAAAAAAAACAACAAAGATGATGCGGAACAGTTTCTCTCTTGTCTTATTTGTGAGAGCGGGAAGAACAAAGAGGCCATTTTTTTCTGCACTTTCAACCTGTTCTTCTACAATGTGAACCATTTTTAAAAGAAATTCTAAAATAAAGATTTTCTTTGATTAATTTTTATGAAAAGTTGTTTTTTTTTCTTCTATTGATATGGCTATTTTGAGAATCAATTACGTGTATGTTACTCTTACGATGTGAGCAAATTAACATTTTTTATACTCTTCTTTCTATTAATAGTTTATTACCTTACATACATAATTTATTAAGCTAATTTCGTCTTAGATATTTTAAAAATTTTGTCTTAGATATTTGTAAAAAATGAGGTACCAAAATAGTTATTGTAAAATTTATTATAATGCTATTGAGTTATAAAAGAACAATCTTTCCAATCACAATATTTTTTATTTAAAAAATGAAAGTGTATCAGCCCTTTATAAATACTGAACTTCTGTGAATCAATTATAAATTGCAAAAATATTTTGCAATCAATCAATCTCTTTTCCGATATAGTAGACTGAGTAGATATGAGGAGACTAAATCGAAACGTAAGTTATACGTGACCGGATACTGTGTATACCGAGTACACTCGAAGAGCTATTTAAATCTATATCCCTTTAATAAAAATAACTGAACCTATGTGGTTATCATGCGCAACATTGAACACGCGATATAAGAAAATATAGAAAAATATATGATTATGTGAACGAATAAGAGCATTAAAATTGAATTGCGTTTCAATTCGTATCGAGCTCAACAAAAAAAAATTCGAGATATTATAATATACTACTCTCAGATTATCCTTAGGTTGTTATTATTTGCCTCATATTTCTCATGTTATATTTGTATTTTGCTGTCGTCAGCAATCTGATGATAACGGTCAGAAAAATACTTGATGAATTGTTGGTATAGCGACTTTTTCTAACTGTATTCAATTTAAAAAATATCAATAGTGCAAATCCTCAAAAATTTAATATATATTAATCTCTTGTAACAAATCTCGGATATGGCTTCGAGTTTGTTATATTATAAGAGAATCAATTATCCTAGGAACTTGGAGTCTTTGAAATAATAGACTTTTAAAAAAAAATTTTTAAAATCCACGAAATGCACTGATTATTTAAAAAATTTGAGCTGATTTATAGAGATGATCGAGAATTAAACCATTATAAATAATAGGGTTCGAACTGAAGCTCGGAATTGATTGTAATAATTAATTAACATGCTGCTTACAAAAAACAATCAATAAATGTAAATCAAAATTCTAAAAAGACTAAAAATATTTTGAACATTATTGTTTATAACAATCAAATAATAATTATTGTTTTTAATATTATGACACAATTTCAATAACTAGAATAGATAATGCGTGTCATACAGTTACGAATTATTGTTTTTTTATAACTAGTATATATAATTTAATAATTTTAAATAATAATTAACTTTTATAAAATGATACATCTTAGAACAGCGTTCTTTTGTTAAGTCCAATGGTCGAAAAAATATCACGTACAGTAAGAAACATTATTTAAATGCGCTGGGAAACGGAACCCGTGAAGTAAATCAATAGAACGTAAATTGATTATAGCACTATCTCGTTTCAGTCACCGCAAATCTCACCCATTTCAGTTTCCGCATAATTTTAGTCGCTCAGCCTTGAGATTGTAAATTCTACGACTGAAGTCGCAATTATTTTCGAATTCTCATTTACGGCATCGTTGATAAATAAAAGATAAAGGATAAAAGCGAAGCTTTTATTTAAATTTGTAGGAGAATTTATTTTAAGAAAATTAGTTACAAGCGAATGAAAAGAAGCATAGAAGATCTTTTATTTAACGTGCACGCTTCTCTCACTTTACAAGTCCAATTTATCTTTTCATAAATAAAATTGCAAGTTATACCAATGCTAAAGATGTTTGATTTTGTGATTGTCAATAAAATTCTGTTTTTTAAAAGTAAAAACTTTTTAAATAAATAAAAGTGAAGCAGCTGTCAGCAGGTATCCACTTAGACCATTAGCTTTTAATAAATGGATTGACTTTTAAAAGGTAATCTCGCATTTGTGCGATTCCCTCTCTTTGCTATTAATCATATTTCTTTTAAATTGTCGTTTATAGCAAAGAAGTTCTTTTCCAGAAAAAGCGTCACTTTGTCGTCAACTGAATCGTTTTGACACAATTGTAAATAATTTCATTTAACTTCTCACTTAATAAACGTTATAGTAAAATTAACGTTTACGATGGAGAAACAGACCATTGCAGATTTGACAGCATCGAGATTTCAAGGAGAAAATACGTCTAATACATATAGCTAGCTTGTATAGAGAACATTACGAAAGCGATGCGCGTCGGGTTCGTGAGATAACGTTTTTTTATAGTGTATGGAATAACAATGGCCTTACTTTTTATTATTTTGTAGCCATAAACCCTTATACTTTTTTTACAAGCATTTACTTTCAAACTGCAGCATATCTCATACCGGATAGTGCACTTTATTTCTCATACTGTAAGAAATAGATAATTTCCCGAACTTGGCTGCTTTTTTTATTTTTTACATTTTTAATTACTCTCTTTTATCTTGAACAGAAACTTTTATGATACCCATTGCCGTACGTTTTCATGGGAGCATTAGACTTTTAATCAATATATACGAAATATCGCATTCTAATTAAAAACGATTCAATTGAACATTTTTTTTTGTTCTTATATAGTATCCCTACGATTTAGTGAGATAAAATTTCTTGCAGTGTCAGGCAACTTGAAAAAAATCTATTTTTGTTTCGTTCAAGTTTAAAAAGTATATAGAATGGAATATAAAAGAGTATAAATGGGAAGAATAATATTTTTCTAGGCGAACAAGTGGAAACAAGCGCGAGTACCGGTGGAGTCAGGGGCTTCCCTGCTCTCGGCAGTATAGTCGTGATTTACGCCAAGTTGGCTCAGAGCCTCGATGCTACGCGATTTGTTTATTTGAAGTATGTGGAGTAATGCAGGAAGGTGCCATCAAGGAACAACTCAGACGACGAACTTTGGCATCGATATCACTCTTGGTAGTGGATGTTTCGCTGCTCCTCTCCGGCAACAAACTTTGATTGTATTAATGATAACACTTTTCCAAGGGAAATGAGTTGGAAATAATACTTGTTTCTCTTAGTTTTACTCTTCTTTTTTTACTTAAAAATTACTACATTGATCGTTTTCTATAGTTATAAATGTTTACCATAATATCCTATTCAATCAATTAAAACCATTTTGAAATTCTTGTGCCTTTTCAGATAAAAGATTAAATTTTTCTTCTTACCCATTCCACTCACTTTTTTGGCGGTACTCGTTATTTTTACAATTTTCTAATAATTCCCATCTCCATATCTGCACACCGTATAAAGATTCTCGCTAACAATAACGTGTATATCTCAATGAAAATTGATAGACATGGCGTAGTAGCACTTTGCAATAGTCTAAAAGTTTACCTTGCGGAAGCCGGAGCGTATACCGGAAGCTCTCACCACTAATTCGTCGCTAAATGCTCGTCTAGCGGGGGTCGAGTCAAGAAAGCGCAAACTCTGCTTCCCGGCTATATTCGCGGATATGCCCTTGTGTTTTCGACACACAACGCAGCCGAGTATAATAGTCTGAAAAATATTCCATCCTTCCCCACGTCCAGTTATACGCGCGTTGCCCATATCGCGAAAAAGCGCTTCTCTCTCTCTCTCCTTCTCCCTTTAGCTTGAGCTTTCTCTCTCTCTCTCTCTCTCTCTCTGTCTAGCTCCTTGGGCCGCAAGAGCCGAATGTCCAACTACGCTCGTATTTCGGGGGGGGGAAAACTTGGCTCGATCCAGCGCTGCAGCCTGCGGAACGCCGCGCTGCCGCTGCCGCTCGCGCGCTTACTCGCGAGTAATTTAAAAAGTTTCTGCTCCATGACACGGCGCGATAACAAATTATCCCCGCTCCATTATCCGCAAATGCGATTATGATAAGAAAGAACGGAGTGAAGTTTAATGCGGCGGCCCGGCAACCTCTTGCGCGAGTTGCCGCTTCTATAGAAGGGTTTGGAGGAAAGCGAGAGAGAGCGAGAGAGAGAGAGAGAGAGAGAGAAGGAGCAGCAAGTAGGCCAGAGAGGGCCAGTTAGCGCATCTCCGCGCGAGTTACACTGCCTACTCTTCTCGCTTGTGCGCCTGCAGCAGCTCGCCCGACAAACGAATCCGCGAAAGACGCGCGCGGCGCGAGAGAGACGAAACGCCCGCCGCGAGCTCGAGAGGATCGCTGTCTCTCTCCCTCTCTCTAGCAGCAGCTCTGACACAGAAGGGGTCGTCGGAACACGAGCGAGGAGACGCGCGCGATTATTACATTGCCACTTACGAGCGTCGCCCTTTATTTTCTTCCATTTCTCAGCTTGCCTCCCTCTCTCTCTCTCTCTCTCTCTCTGTTTCTTGCAGCTCTCGCTTCTCCTCTCTCTCTCTCTCTCTCTCCTTTTCTCCTGAGTTCGGTCCGTTGCAGCCAGGCTCTCGACCGCGAGCTCGTTCACTCGTTTCTACTTCTTGCAGGCAACGCGCGACTCCACAGCTTGTGGCTAAGTGACTTGTTTGTAGGACGCTTTGTAGGGCAACGGCTGTGTCGCGCGAGGCTCGCCCCTTCGTCCTCTCTTCTGTACCCTCTGCGTCCGCGAATGAGATTTTCAAGTTTCTCCGCCTCTTACTAATTCAGTTGCCAACTTTGCCTCTATTTTTTTGGGCTTATTCCATTTGTAATACAGACTCTGAGAGTGCTCAAAGATGACAGCCAATGAATAGAGGAGAGCTTAATGTATTGTTGTAATTACTTTAGACTGCACACTTGTCATAAAGAGTTTTGAAAAAAATAAATAAAATTTCTCATCGTGTGAAGGTGTAACGAGAAAAATTGAATGGCTACATGAAATATATTGTATAGCGAAGCAACTGCAACGATGTATATTGTGCCAGTGATGAGTAGACACCCCGATATTGTTACATCGCATTTTCGTATATACCTATACTGTTTGTCAAACGGCGTGAAGAAAAAAATCGGTGCAAAGGGAGAGACGGTATGCGAAGCAAGAGACATCAAAAGCCCATTTGCCGCGCAGAGCAAAACCTTGCTCTATGAGCTCGCTATCAGGGTCACGCACAACAACAGATAGACAAAGTGGATTTCTCGTCGGTGTCGTATAGTATTTTTGCCTTTTCAAAATTAACAATCTTAAAAGCCATCGACTGCCGCGTAACCCTTGAACATTTAATTCTCTCTCTCTCTCTCTCTCTCTCTCTCTCTGTCTTTCCCTCTTGCGCGTTCGCACTCGGAGCTGGATATGGTGCTCGCTCACTCACTCGCATTCACCGCGCGCTAATAAATTTCCCCCTACTCTTAGCCTCGATCGCGCGACGGTATATTAATTTAATTCTACAAGTGCTAAGCTTGTTACGGACAGTCACTACTACGTGTTTGCCTGCGGAAAAGAAGGCGAGCCGAAGGATATGGCTCGAACGCTTAATGACTCGGAAAACGGGTCAACATCTGTTCCGCGCGTGGCTATACTGTCTCCGTCATAAAATAATCTTGTAAAATGAACCCTCTTTGCACTCACCCCTATCATACTACTGTCAACCTTCGTTTAAAGTCCATCCTTCTTAAAAAGATATGTCCTTTCATTTCGCCTCCGAAGCTTGTACTGTTGTAAAAGCGAATTGGAAAGCGTTAAGTACACATAAATATTATTACGATAACTGAAATATATTGACTTACCGGTTGCACTGTTTGCTTCAAGCTGTTGTAGTAAAAAAATTCATCATTTACTAGTGTAAGTATATAGAAATTCTAAATATATATTCAACTTAATGATCTTGAATATTTACTGTAATAAACAATACAGACGCGCATAATTAAAAAGTGAATCTGATCTCAGAATAGTCTATCGCCTTAGAATTCTGCATCATTGAGCACTACTCATCAGAATTTTTTCTCAACGATCAGCAAAGTACTGTGGTTATTCGTATTTATTAATCAAATGAACAAAAAGAATAAAATAAAATATGCCACAATTCTGCTACAATTTTTCATATAATTCATTTATTTTTCATCGTAGAAAAATCACAGCTTCCGAGCACTAGCCTCACTCGAAACTGCCCATTAATCAAAATCCAAATGAACAGCAGGAAAAGACTCTTAAAACGTATTTATGTTGATTTTCTATAATACGCAGACTGCATAGGAGCTGGAACACTCTTCCGTGCTATTTGAAAGCGATAAGACATGAAAAGAGGTTTAGAATATTACTTTACGTACTCATTCTAAACACTCTAAATTTAACATGCATTGCCGTGAGCCACGTTAAATTTTGATTTTAAGTAGGTCAAGTGTAAAGAACAGTCTGTTAGTGTAAAGTACTGTCCGATGATTTTCTTAAATAAAGAGATAAATAAATTTGATATGATTTCCCCATTGTTTTGCCATATTCTTAGCAATACTTTTGCCATGAATTCTTTTACCATAGTTCCTTTAGGAAATAATTTCCATGCTGAATACTGTGGATTTTAAGAACAACTTGGACGCTGTAAGTAATCAGTTGCTGCTCCCCAACTTTTTAAAAGTTTCACCTCGAGAAGGGTTAAACAAAGAAGAAGGGGGGCACATCGAAGAACACCAACCGAGTAATCAGCTGGAAGATCACTTGGCAGCTGCATTTGCCAATTTGTAAAACACCAGTTTTTAAACAGATAATGAATCAACAACAGATAATGATCAGGTGAAAATTGTTCCAAACGGAATACTTTATTAAAACCAAAAAATACCAATTATTGGAATATTATTTTTCAAGTAATTTTTATAAATATTAACATGAGCCATTTTAAACCATAGGGTTTACAAAAATTTTAAATTTTAAATTTTACTGGCTTTTCTGGTAGACGCAGCAGCAATCACCCCTTTTTAAGGCTATATAAAGGAATAAAAACATAGAGTGTCCATGGCTAATCAGTGAAATTCATCATCAATGTGTAACCTGAATTCCAAAGTGGCAGAGGTGATATGCAACCACATATGAGTGGATGATAATGAACTCTGCAGTATGACTCTTGATAAATTAATCCGTTAAAAGTTATAGATGAAAATATAAAAAATTAAATGACTAGATTTTGTAATGTTAAATGAATCTACTATATTAATGTTATATATATAGTAATGTTAAATGAATGCTTTTTTAAAAATAATGAATAGAATTTATCAATCATCATCGAACACCAAGTTTAAACTCAATACTACTCTTCTTTTGTAAGGTGAACTGTTTAAGTATATATACAGTTCCTTAAAATATTACGCGTTGAGTATAAAAGGAGAATAAAAACTTGGTGAAATGAAGGATAATATAAAAATGTTATGAAATGTTGGAAATATATATATATATATATACCGAAAAATAAAAGATACGTTTCGCCCCGGGTTACTTGTTGTGCTTATCAGTAAGATGACAAGTCCCTATCTTAGACGCAAATAACATGCCAGTTTGGTGTCCTCTATATATAAGGAATGAGTTATGGAAATGCTTTTCTCCTTTTTAAAATTTTTAAATTTAATTTTAATTTAATTCGGATATCTCAAACTATTTCGTTGAACATACTGACTTCGAAACCCTTCAGTAGACTCCTCCTTGGTGAGACCTTGATCCTAAGATACCGAAGCGCCTCGTCCAGCGTCACCTCGCTATCTTGCGCCTTACGATGGTACATAATTTACGGAACACGCCAGCCGGGTAGGCAGCAACGGTCCTAGGTATCCCCTTTTTCTCTAAGCTCAATCGGATCATGGATAGGGAAACTGTGTCAACGGTCGTGCTGATGTCCAGAATGCTGAGGATACCGATCCCTTTCTTCGCATGAGAAATGGTAGCACCCATCAACGATACGCTCGAGTGGCAGCCATACTCATCCGTTAATCCCTTCTGCCTATCGTTCTGCACTATGAAGGCCCGAAGCCGACTATGAAGCAGGTTCAAAAAGGCCCTACTTCTCATCGAACTGATGGTAATAGGCTGTCTATTACGAATAACGCTTAGATTCTGCCCACACTTCGATAGAAGTACCGTTTGATTGGTCCTCTATGCCTTCGGGTATTCAGCACTTAGCAGAAGGACCTTAAAGAGCTTGGAAAGAGCGATGCAGATCCCTGTCCTCCGAAGGTCGACCTTGAAGATACCGTCAGGGGCAGCCGCCGTGTAGTTTTTGATCCTTCTAATACGAATACTAACCTCCTCCGGGGTAATAAGCCTGGTGAACTCGTCAGATATAGCTGTCTGCTCGACAATTGCTGGGCAGCTCATCATTGTTCAATGATGGCTTGACGTTCGGTGTTCTTGTCTCCTTCGCCCTTTATTCGCGTTCGACAGATAAGTTCTGCAGTGTTCAAATGAGCTCGACATGCAGGCCATCCATGTTCTATGCAAGAAAAACTCTATTTTTGGCTAGTTTGTACAACTCACCTAGTTGGTCCAGTCGCCCATACTTTCGTAGTCTTTGCGAACCTCTTCCAGTCATCGGCTTCGGATTGAAGTGTCGCAGAAAATGTCGAATTCGCCTCTATCAGAACTAAATCCCAATTGAAAAAAATTTGAAATTAAACAATTTGAGAAGAATCCATCATATCGTATACCCTGTGCCTCCACAATTACCTAATTACTGAGAGGTGAGGTTATGAACTGGAGTGTATTCTGGTAACGCTAAAATCTTGTTAATACTCCATTTTCCAGTAACGCTGATCCAATAACTATCTATATGGTAAAACCAATTGTGTTGTATATTTTTCCAGCTAACAAATTCTCTTTAGTTTTTGGAAACTTTACAATATAAATCATTTCAGGGAGTGTTGGAAAAATTTCAGTAGCATTAACAAAAATGAAATATTGGAGTCCTTTCTCTGTGTACCATGACATTTAATTTACTTTAGAGTTGCAAAGAACAGATTTAGGAAATAAATTTTTTAAATTATCTAACTCTATAAGGTCTTGAAAGATGCACACTTTTTGTACAAATTAATTAATGGTCATATTTTCTGTGTCACTGAAAAAAATATATGTCTGGATAATAAATTGATGCGTAACAGTCAGAGATTTCGGTACGCATTTTTTTGTCTGCACAATTTTTTGTATAAGCGCTTAACTCACGGTATTTCATTTTGAATCACATACACCATCTATGCACTAAAGGACCTATATGATGCAGTAGCAAACTGCACCATTTAATGTTGTTTTGGTTTTAATGTTTCTGATAGAAATAGATTTTGTCTATTAGATAAATAATTCATAATTAAATCTTCTAGTTCGTACTTACTTTCTATTTGGATGGATTTTACTAATAAAATATCATATATTTTATGTAAGATCAGAAACCATGTCCAAACTAGAAAATGTCGTGGTTAAAAAAGTTTTAAAGGCGTAAATGTAATGGATGAAAAAAAGTTTACCACGAATTCAATTATATCAAAAAACATTTCATGAATAACTAGAAAATAATTGACTTTTTATATAAGAGTCATAAAAGCAACTAATAATTAATGAGATATTATTTTAGTTAACTTGAAGATGTGAATAAAAATGAAAATTTAAGAAAGATCGAAGGAGTTACAAAGGCGTCTCTTAGCATGGGAGAACCGTGGAATAATGCAAATTATGTGGCATAATTTCCGTTGTAACCTCGCCGGACCATATCCGTTGGATGAGAGGTATCTGGCCGAGTCTTCCGTCCGCCGACTGATGTTCAGCTTGCGCCTTGAATTCCAAATGCGTGCCTTCATCTCGTGCCGCCTCTCGGAAATAGAATTTTTAACATGCAGCTCGGAAGAGAGAGAGAGAGAGAGAGAGAGAGAGAGAGAGAGGGAGAGGGAGAAGTGAGAAAAGAGGAGGCACACCAAAAACAGCTCTCATTTGTTCGGTGTATGATGATACATTTTTCTCAAATTACTTTAAAAGAATCATTTCATTTCTTACTCGTGGTTTTCTTGGTCGGATTGAAATTTACAAAAATAATGTCGATCGTTTTTCTCCAGAAATTGGAAAATTCAATAGTCATAGACCGGATATGCCTATGCATTATACTGCTCATTAATATTAAATGTAAAACAAGTTGCTTTTTAAGTAGGTCACTCGATATATGTTATTTAAGCGTCGATTGCTATTATATATTTTCATTAAAATTTATAAAATATCACGAACCACTACCTCACTTTAGTTTTCGAACCACCACAGATTTTTACTTGAAAGTAAGATTTTCATCACAGACTTTTTACGAGTTAAATATCTTTCTGCGTAATGAGGTTATAATTAAAAAAAAAACTAAACAAACAATTTTGTCCCGGTTAATGCTCTACTTAATGGCTCGTCGAATATATTGCTACGCCCCGGGTTAGTATGCCTGGGTTTCGAACGCTGTGCGCCTGGTTATTGTACCTAACTTAAATTGTGCTTCCTCCGCTACGTTACAGTATGCCGCACATTCTTTGTTCATCATTAACAATTTTTCTTTTAAGAAACTATTTTTAATGCAATTCAGAGTGTTTTATAAATAATTAAAAATAATTTCATGATTAAACATTATTTCATTTTATGTAGACTATCAAAAATTTGAAGAATAGAGCAAAAAGACGGTTTAAAATCCATATACCATAGCAGTTTTCGCTTACCTTCTGTTCAAATCGTGTATTACACTGCATATAAAGTTGAATGCATTTACGAAATTTTATTCACTTTTTATTTTGTGAGTTAGCATGTTAATATACCTACAGTATTCTCGCTACTGTGATAATTAATTTTTATCATGACAAAAGGCTGTCAAAAACATTCTTTATTCTGAAACATAATTTGAAAATACATCATGCTTACTACTTAATATGGACAACATCACATACTATAGTATTATTTCATTTTGCAAACGTAGCGTGAATAATGAAAATGAATTATTATACTTAAGTAACTTTTCCGAATTCTTATAATCTATCATTTTAAAGACTTATGCTCTAACCTAAAAGTGCGAAATTTAAAATTTTAAAGTAAAAATTCTGAAAATTTATTTTCTATCTGTTTTTTACCAATTCTGAAGATTTGTCTTCACTTCAATTTACCATTATTTATAAGTATTTTTATGCGCTGGTATGAGAAAAATATCTTTATTGTAGTAATAATAACGTACACTCTGTGGTACTTAAATCTGTTGTAACGAATTTTGATATATACAGAACATTTGAAAATTTAATATAGAATTTTTATAGAATATAGATTTTTTTATATATTGTCACTTCTATAAATTCGAAGATTAAAGATAGTTAACAATTTTTACATCATGTCCTATATACTTTTAACGGTTTTTTAGGAATCCATTAAGTAATTCTAAGTTTCTGATTTATGAATTATGTTAACTAATTGGATTTAGATGCTTTTAGATTTAGATTTTTTAATACTCTGCACTGAAATTTTTTGTTGTATAAATAGATATTACCGTATAATCAATTCAAGTCTGTCCCTATAATACTTTTGTGACTCAAGCCATCTATCAAATTAAACTCCAGGGTAAATGGTAAAAACTAATATCAGTTTACGATATAGTTACACAGTATATATATACCTCTAAAACCTATCCTAAACTGATATTAGTTTTTACCATTTGCCCTAGAGTTTAATTTGATAGATGGCTTGAGTCACAAGTTGTGGTTTCCAAAATGCGAATAATAATAATCATTAAGGGTAGAAACGGGATGTGCTATAGTAAACAAGTATGCGTAAATTGCAAAGGCTACAGAATGCAGTGCAATGAACGTGGGCGCAGAGAATAGTAACTCAAATAAGCCCGGCAAACGAGCCGTGTAAGCGCACCTATTGATCACTTCCGGTCGACCAACCGGACCGAATTCCAATTAGCGTCTACTCAAAATGACCGGAATTAGTTTTCTACTTTTCTGTCTTTAAGGAAAAGAAATCAATCAGATTCTTTGGTTTTATTCACTCTGATAGATGTTCTCGAGGAAATAAAATAAACAGAAATTACAATGATTAATATATTTAGTGTCGTTACCAATGTCCGAGCAATGATTATGAAATTAGCATGATCGATCATGACGGCTAAAGAACATTAATTTTAAAAATTAAAATAACAATTCTTTTTAACTTTTATTTATCTCATAATATTAAAGTACCAGTACTGCGTTATTTAAAAATAGTTGAGTAATTGGAAGATGCGAATGGCTTTCTGTGATCGCTGGAAATAGTAAAAACCAAACTATACACCACTAAAAGATCAATGCCGTTTCTTACATACTTGAACAAATTCGAACACCACGACAGGTAGCTCTTATTTTCAGATCAAGCTTCGTTTTATAACAAAACTCTGTAAAATTATCTCAGGCTTTTTAAAATTCTATATAGTCTTATCTATTGTTATTGTTTATCTAATGTGCGTCACTACCTAATTTACTTTTAAAAAATGAAATCGTTAATATAAAAATAATGTATTTTACACTAATCTATATTTCGTAATAAACACAAAACATCATAAGCTAAATTTTTTTTCTAAGTTTTAACAAGTTTCTATGACAAATATTTTCAACGGTACATAAAGAAAAGTATAAGTATAAAGCAATGTTATTCAAATTGGTGTGGATGTGAATTTAATTATAATTATGCACTTGATATACTGGTTCTTGCATTTACCGAAATATATAATGATAGAGATTAATTTTTGGAAAAAAAATCTCTGACGCCATCTCGGTAATGATGTAAACATTACGTGGTTCCAGTTTCATGAAATTCCATCCACAATTCACAGAGAATTTTGTTGCCGAAAATTTTGGAGATACAAATCGCTATGAATTACATCCTCTTAATTTGAGTTATATTAACAAACTGGTAATTTCAAGAAAATATACATATAACTGGAAAATTTGAAATAAATTTTAAATCGATCAGCTGGTATTAATAAGCTCTAGGCATTTGTGGAGATGATAAAAAAGTTGTTAATACCGATATCTACTTTAAACTGTAAATCGAAGCTACCACAATTTTAAGCCCTGCTTAATTCAATCGACAGTATTGGACATCACAGCCTGCGCCTCAAGTGTACTGTTTTCTTAACTAGCAGATCTTTAGCGTTGACCTATTTATACTCGTATAATCAGTGTTTATGAATATTTAGCACTGTAATGCAATTGTTATAATTTACATATTGAAGGAAAACTGAAAATTGATACTCAAAATTTGAATATGATAAAACGATGCTTTTTGCCAAACGAAACTATAAGGGAAGATACGAATGTTTGCAATTATCTTGCTTGAGTAACGACGATGCGATTAATTAAACGAGCGTTACGAGAAGTTCCTGGTGACGATTTTCCTGGGATCGTAACTCAAGCAAGACATCCGAAGGCGAAATGAACGAACGCTTGAACACAGTGACGAAGGAGTTAGGGAAGAGCGAGGGGCAATTAAAATCACGTTAAGACGCGAGTAGCTCGCATAGTAGCCATAGCGATGGAATCCTGCATAACGAGATGATTTATAATCATCGCTGAAAATTATTATGCAGCTGCATTTTTTTCAACCACTATATATATTTTTCATACAATTCGCTACATTCACTTTACTTTGAGTTTCGCGTGTACGATACCCGATTTATGATACATAAGTTGCATCAGAAAATACTTCTTTGTGCTCCATGGTCAAAATATTCAAAAACTTTTATGTAAACAAGCTTTGAGTTAAGTGATCTTTACCAGACGCACCGTTAAAAAGTTAAAATTATAATTTTCACATGCGCATTGGTCTATCAAACATTCACGACGCTATAAGTTCTGTACACTTTGCAATACCCGATAATATACAATTCCGCATGAATCGTCTATCGCAAAGCCAAATCCGCAAGCTCATAATATCGGTCTAATGTAGTTAATATATATGTGGCAGCCAATCAATCATCATCATTAGCGATCAATTTTAAGCCGACGCTATATCCAGCTGGATATAATTACGTCGCTGGTGGTAAAGAGCGAAAATGTTAGCAGCTAAAATCACGGGGAAGCAAAAGTACAGCTACAGCGGCAGTTGATAAAGATATTATTGCTTTAAACATCTAAGACAAGCTCCCCACCCCTCCTCCCCATCGTCCAAGCAGGGAAAATTGGGTCTAAATCCCCGGGCTAAGCCGTGTGTGCACGCGAGGCATAGTAGCTCTCGATGACAAATGACACACGCACAATAGCACGAGAGAGAGAGAGAGAGAGAGAGGCTAGCTTGCAGCGCGTTAATCGCGCGGGCGGCAGTATTCCTGGCGGTGCAGCCGTTTAGCCCGTCTGAGGCAATTAACCGATCGATCAAAAGGGAATGTTAACGAAGCGAATCCCTTCGTCGCGCTCTATCTAATGCCAGCTGGGATTCTCGAGCTCTCGCGCGCCCCTACCTACTGCACACACACACACACACACACACACACACACACACACACACGCGGTTGTACGCGCGGGCATCGCAGAACGGATCCAAACCAGCCTGCGCATACGCACACGGAGGCGCGGAGGATGTAGGGTATATATAGGGACGTAGCACACTTATGCACCGGGAGCGCGGGATGGAGCCGCGGCGCACTGCCATTTCGCCATGGGCTGTCTGACTTGCGGGAGCTCATGGACATACCCCTCGTACGTTCCTGCACGTAATCCGAACTATTTTATTGCGCGATTTCACCCGCTCTGCAATCTTCATTGGATCGTAAGCTTTGAAGGCAGCTCGCCTCTCTCTCTCTCTCTCTCTCTCTCTCTCTCTCTCACTCTGCGGAGTAGCGCGCGTGATTGCAAAGGATTCTTTGAATTATATAATCTTTTATTAGTTTACTTTTGTTTTTCGGCCGCCGCGCGCTCCTGCGATCACGCGGCTTTCCCCGAGTTCGCTTATGCGACTGCTCCCGACCTCTACCTCCTCCGCGAGTGTAATAAAATTAAAATACTTGGCCTAACTTCTTTTATAAAACGGCGCCAGGAGGAGGAGTAGGCGAAGAAACGCTTTAGTTTCTATATTATTTAACTGCGGCTACATCTGCTGATAAAATCCGAAGCGTTGAGTTGAAAAGAAATTTATTCACTCTGATTGCGCAACTATATGGAGCCGTATAAATCTAAACGCTGTATAATTGATAAAACTTCGCTATACAGCTTTATATATGTAATCGAGTCACGTTGAAAAGCTGTAGAATATCGATACTGCAGTGAAACTATAGCGGAAAAGTATTTCCGCAGTAAATATGCAATTTAATTTTTTCTTTTTTTTTTCTTTTTTTGTAAAAAAGACACTGTACCCGATATCTACACGAGCTGTGTAACAGTTGACACAAATTAATTTTCTTTAATGCTTTTTGCGGAATCTATTCAAACAGTTGACGATGACCAAAAATTCAAGGCAGCCAAGCTGGGGCGGAAAAAAATTCGCGCAGCGCAAGATGCAATATAATACGACAAGACGGAAATGTAATTGGTAGTTTTGGGGGCGCCGCGCTATCAGATTATCGCACAACTCTCCTCGAGCCGCCGAGGTGTGCGTGAGGGCAAGAGAGAGAGAGGCACACATGTGTATATACATATATATGTATATATGTACGCGCGAGAAAGGCGCGGCCCTGGCAAAGCGCAACTTTATGAGAATTACCAGTGCGAGAACACACCACAAATTTCCGGATACCGGAAAGTCCCCCTCGGCTGTAATTCCGAGTTATAGCTTTCCAGCCTGTACATAAGCATCATTTTAAAAATATATTTCGCCCCGGCATTCTGACCATTATGGCTCTCTCTCTCTCTCTCTCTCTCTCTCTATACATATATGTATATATATGCAAACACCGGCTGGAAAAGAGAGAGCGAGGCCGAGCTCGCGACGAAACGAGTGTGAAATTTTCATTCCATTGACCTATTGATCGTAAACGCCGAATTTTACTGTCTAAAGGCACCGCGCCGATTTCCATTTTCCACGGTTTTACGGATTTGTCGCTTAAAGTTTTACGCGTAATACTGGAGCGCGAGAGAGCGCGCCCCGTTGCCTCGAAACAATCCAAACTCTAGATCGTCGCGGAATATTCCGATCTTGCGTGCGCATGGCCGCGCAGCTGGCTGCAGTTTTGTCCATCCGAACTGTTTGGATTTCTCATTTTTCGCATCGGTAAAACGACTGCTCCATCCTGAGATCCTTTTATAGGAATTATATATGTATATATATCGCAGCCAAGATATAAAAAACATTTCCTGTCCGTATAACACGTACACCAATATTATTCGGGAAAAAATTTACCGCACCCGTTCGCAGTAGTGAAAACTTTTCATATATTGGGGGGGGGG
>UELU01145148.1:0-20611 GCA_900490025.1 Megastigmus dorsalis | reverse complement strand
GGGGAGGGGGAGGGGGTGGGGGACACACACCAGACGACCGAGCGATTCGCCCAGGAAATTACTGATGGAAATCTCGTTTAGTATCTACTTAATGAATAGATATGACGCAACGATTTGCCCGCTGAAATTCAAATAATTCGCGCGATAACTTGGAGCTGCCGCGGCCGTTATACCGTCCTCGGTGCTGCTGTCGGCTCTCGCGCGGCCCCGTCTCTATATACTCTCCGTTAGCGCATCGCCGCGCACAGCAGAGTGTGTCTCGAGGCCGGGAGCCGCCGCCGCCGCCGCCGCCGCCGAAACTCTCGCGTGCAATGTGCAGCTGAGCTCTCCATCTCCCGATATACCGAGATGATGCAGTGCCTCGGTGATCCGGTATGGAAACGAGCCGTGGACTATATGCAAATTGGTCCGCGCAGGGTGTGCCACTGGAACAGAAACGCGCTAGACCAAGCGTTAAGACACATCGCCCAGCTACAGGCGAGAGAGGGAGAGAGAGAGAGAGAGACTGCGGCTGCTCTCGTGCACCGCTGCAAACCTTATATACCCCTAATTCATTATCTTTCGCTTTTAATGACCTTGTCGGTGGTGACTGCGGGGATCGCGGTTCGAGGCCCTATATACATATACCTTCGTAGCTTCTACGATCGCGCGCGCTTAGCTGTCCGCTAATCCAATTATGTCTTACAATAATGACGCCCTACATGTAGAAATGATTAGTATTAGGGTAATATGTGCCTCTTTCTTGGTGTCGACCACCACGCGAAAAATCATGTCATCCTTTCTGCATTTGTTTTTAAACGATTTTTTTAAGGAATTTTTCACGGTACCAGCTGGCAATGTTTCGGAGTAACGAATATCTAATTATGGAAGTCCTCCGTATAATATCAGGGACACCAACAAATTTAAAAAGAAAACAAGTTTTAACTCAGATCAGGTAGAGAAGTGAAAGGGTTTTCTTTGTTTGTAAAATTAAAGTTTTATAAAGATTCGCCGTGCGGTACGCGTATTCTACGCACCTCTATAATGTCACACGAATTTGAATCTACATTTTTAGCTATTTTATAGTTTTGTTGTGTTTTGTTTTGTCGCTGTTAAAACGTAAAATTTTATGTTACTTGTGTTTAACATTCCTTCAAGAAAGTTTAACATACTTACAATGTTCTGCGCATTCTTATGCTAATAATGCAAACTAGAATTATCAGGTGGAAGACGAAAATACTTAGAAGTCTTGTAGCATTTCTACACTATAACAGCTCTCGATATGAAAACCATCTTTTAGGATTTTTTTTTCTCTAAGCGTTTTAAACTACAAGTATAAAGCCTTTGTCAGGTGCAAAAACTATGTTAGAATCACTTTATATGACGCATCGTCAAAGGCCCACAGTTCAGCTGAATACTTGTTGAAATACCAGAGGAGCAAAAGAGAAGAAGGAGAAGCAGTGAAAAAGGGAGAATTCGTCTATACTCATAACAAGGCTTCTCTGCCTCAGGCTTCTGAATGTTTGCTTGTTTACAGAATATGTAACAACTATTATAAAGTTTTTGTTACATTTTTGCATACTTTGCCCGACGGATTCCGAGAGAAAAAGCTCAAATAATCATAAATTTAATTACAGTGAATTTTCATCGGATTCCCCAAAACTAATTTCGCAGCTTTCATCATAAATTCATAATACTTTTAACACATATGTTTATTGGTGCATTTATGCAAGCTTCATATTGAATTAAATATTTAGCCAACTTACCGCATAATTTATTCATATAATATATATGAGCAGAATATAATATCTGTGCGTTGTAACTTTACAAATTTCTTTAACAATAATAATTAAGGTAGGCTTTCTTATGAAATTAATCGATTTCTAAAATTAGAGATATTGAGCCTCGGAATTTCATATTTTTACATCGCAGCGCGCATGGCAAGAGATGTTTTTTTTTTTTATTAACTAGCACATGATGTAAAATAGCAATACGAATCACAATGAAAAAGCTGGATAACGATGCTTTTTTTAAGACACAACAGTCCAAAGTCTTAAAAACATGCTATAATATATATAGATGTGTAGTGTTTCACTCTCGTTGGACTTTCTAAAAAAAGACTTCTATCCTTTTAACTAAACACTTATATCCTATTTGTAATTAGAATATGCGTTGTACTTACGTATAAGAATATACTTTGCAAGGGCTTCTTGTGCACAATTTTATTTAGAACGCTCTTATGTTTAAGTCATAAGAGCGTTCTAAATAATTCTCTTATAGGCCGACTCCAATAAAGCTCGTGTCGCTACCATCGTACGACCCTCATGGTTTATTTCGTCAACTTTGGACAGTATATATAGTTATTAATTTATGCTATGGGAAGGATCACAAATTCAAATTTTATATTCAAAGAACTGGTGCGGTTTCTTAAAAAAAATTCCGTACATTTTACCATACATGCGTAAATGTATATGCATTTATGAGTGTAATATACGTATTGACAATCTTTATTAATATTTTGTTTTGTTCAATCTCTTAGTTATTTCGTGTTTAGAATTCTGTATAAATAATCCAGCATGTAAGTACTTAAACTCATAAAACAACACTTTGAATTGCTTATATTTACAAAACAAACTGATACGCATATATGCATCTCTGTGCTATACGCCATGTTTACTCCTTTGAGGATTCTCAATAAACAATTGAACGCTAAATAAAGTTACGATTAAAACTCAAATCTCTGCCTTTATTTGATTGAAGACACCAGCTTTTGCGATAAAAAAAACTTCATATTTTAAAATACCATATTTATCTCATTATTTATATAAAATCAGTAGCAAGTAATTCGATGCCAAAAGTACAATTCTGAATTAATAAAGTGTAACATGACCACTGATCGAATTTTGAAATACTTTATATTGGAATTAATTTTAATCGCGAAATAATAACTTTTTAAATAAAAACATTTTTTAATCCGACAACACGTTATCCGTGGCATTTAAACTATATTGCCTAATCGCGAAGTAATCGAAGCAATAAGTCTCCACTATACATATACAGCTTAATTAGTATTGGTATATAAGCACTGAAAGCATAAAAAATATCATAAAAGATAGACATTCTCAAAACCAAAGGTGCGTCTGAGGTGAGCCGGAGTTTTTTTATCCCCCATCCGCAGCCTCCTCTCTTCTCGAGTGATCATTCTGTCACGATTCAATTC
The DNA here is from genome assembly GCA_900490025.1 of Megastigmus dorsalis. Lineage (NCBI taxonomy): Eukaryota > Metazoa > Arthropoda > Insecta > Hymenoptera > Megastigmidae > Megastigmus > Megastigmus dorsalis. The sequence continues at coordinate 17,412 of UELU01145148.1, read as the reverse complement.
GCTAACTGTCTTGCCCGCCTTTAATTTCTCGACTTTATAGCCGAGGCTTCAAAGCCACTCTCTCTCTCTCCTTCTTTTTTCTCCCCCTGCCAACTCTTTCGCCCTCTCACTTTTACTCCCACTCGGTCTTTCGCTCTTTCACGTACGTTAAGCGCCACGGCATTCGCGTGCATCCGCTGCAGGAGACATCTTTGACATAGTGCAGCTGCTTCGTTTCGCCCCTGCAAGCATTTCCTCCTACGATTTTCCCTCGTTCCACCGCAGGCCAACCTACCTCCTCCTCCTCCTCCTCCTCCTCCTCCTCCTCCTCTTCCTCCCTCCCACCTTAAGCGTTTTCGCCAGGTCGCGTTTAGTACAGCAGATGAGCAGCGGCAGCAGCGGCGGCGGCGGCGGTCCACGAAGTCGCTGAACTCAGCCATCGCTTGCTCGCGCTTGCGCTCGAATTTCAAGGCGAAAAAAGTTTATGCGCGTGCTGAATAAATTTTCGATGCCCTGGCCTCTATATATATGCCCTGGCGAAGCTAATAACTGGAAAAACCAGATGGGTCGGAATGAATAATTCAAGTAGGCCTTCGCTATTCCAAGAGAAATAATGTCATCGAATAAATTTACTCCGAATCTATTCGCCCTCTATCCGACAAAGAAACCAGCTGTTTATATTTATGCGCCCCGATGAAAATACAATAATCTATTAGTTGACTCGGCGTTTCGGAAAATCGAGCCACACGAAATCTGCACCCCGTGTGAGACTTAAAATATCACTGAATTTAAATGAACATTGACACTCTATATGCAGTGGTAAAAGAGTATCCAAGATTTATATATCCATGCAATAAAGCTACATATAGGACACAAGTTACATAGAGCAAAACAAACGGTATACTTGTTTAATACTATTTAGCCATATTACCTTATAATTTCATTGGTAAAGTTTTTCTCAATTATAAATAATAAAAAAAGCTTATTTATATATTTAATTCAATGTTCAAAGGAATTGTCGTTTAAAGCGTAAAAAATATTTGATTTTAAAAATAATAACTCTTTAATTTCTAAGAAAAGTTGATAAAAAAGTGATAAGAAATTAGTCTCTCTATATTTGTCTGCTTCTACAAGGCATTTTTTTGTGAAACATATTGTTCATTCGTTTAAGGTCAATTTTTTTTTAAGTTGAGCTTCTCTTTTCATACACTGAGAGATATTACAATTTTATTGTATGTTTATAGATGTAATTACTTATGGACTTCGTTCTTTTCATTTAATCAAGAGTATCGCTGTACTTTCAATGCTCAAAGTTGTAACGAAGTAAGTCTGCAACGCAACCATTCTCTAATTAATTTATAGAACGCACCATTGTAAAATAAAGCATTTAAAATTTTATTGTATAAAGTTGCTTCCATCAGCTAAGCTGTTCTTTTTATTAGTTGTTGTAGATTTTTTGTAGCTTGTATTTTATTGTCGCATGAATCATAGATGGATGTATAAATGCCAATTTATTTTAATATTGTTAGTTTTGAAAGTATAATCAGAATTAATGTAAAGAGTAAAGTACTTTAAGCAAAATAAAAGCATGCAGGTAATTTGTCTAACGGATAAGCTTTACAAAATATCGTATCTCTTGCATCAGCATCAAGTCATTCTTAGAAAGTTTGTGCTACGATGTACAGCGACTAAAGCAATATCGGTCCAACCGAGTTGTGGGGCATCTACCGGATCTTGGTCCAGCCAGAATTGAAGTCGCACACACGAGTCTGTTTTCAAAGCCAGATGGAGCGTCGGCGTCGGTGGTTCAGTCCTACGACGGCCACCTAATAGAGTGAAATCGAATAATCGCATGAGTGAATTGTCGTAGTAATCGGTCCACTCCTGATTTGACGTCGGTGCTGTCTCTGTTTAGATACGTCGAATTGGACGGCCGTATATTACTGGCGAGAGTGACCCGGAGCTGCTGTCGAACTGATGCAAAGGGCCCCCTGTTATCACGATCCGGTTCAGCTGCTAAGCCCGGAACGTGATTTCACTTACGAGAGCCTCGACGCCCCTTCCGTCGACCGCTCCCTGCAGTGCTCCGAGCCTCCATCGCCTTGTTCCTCTTCTTTAATCTCTTCACGGACCTGTGCAATAATTATGATGCACATTGCTGTCGTTTGACCGGCTTAAAAACTTCGTGACTAGTTTTCCGTAACTGATATTATAACCTATAATCCTCTATGAGGAAGCACAAATTTCTAAAACAAACCATAGTAGCATTTTTACTCATGCATAGGTATGTAACTTAAGATATAGCTTTAGTCGTCCTTTTCATATTGACGGAAATGTCATGCTTTGATTGAAAATTAAGGAATTTTTTTTAATAATACAGATTCAAGTGGGTGAATATGCTTTTCTAGAAAAAAATATTTTCATACAAAAAATTATATTTTTATTTTGACGATCGCATGTATAAATGATTAAATTTGAAGAAAATAAGTGCCAAGGGCAGCTGTATTATATGTCAAGAGTTAAAACAAATTTTCAAGAATTATTGTAGCTTCTCTAAACACAATAGATTTAGAAAAAGTTGCATGACATAGAAAAATCAATTTTCTTATCCTCAATAGGTATAGAATGAACAAATAATTAGGACGTATCATTTTATTTTTCTTAAAAGTAATAATATCAAAATTTATATATTTAAATGTGCAAAGTTTTTGTAATTTGCTATATGCAGATATTCTTAAACATGGATGGCGTTACAACCCCTGTTCGTCGGCCTCATTTTGTATCCACTGTATATAAATCTGTGAACTTTGGTTTAATTTTAAAGAGTAAGTATACTTTTTGATGTTTTAAAATAAACTACCAAAATATGTAGTAATAAAATCATGCAACTTCATGTGATTGCGAAACATTCACTAGTTAATTAAGAGTATTCGATACATCTTAGTAAAATGTATTGTTAAATAGATAAGAAATAAAAGAAAAATTTGTAAAATGAATCAAGTTTCTAAATCCTAAAGTAACTGAGATATCTTTAGTCGAAAATCATAATTTAATACGTACGGTATACCTATAGAGTTGTAAGATCAGTAGATGAGCTCCGAGCAGAGTCAGACAATACACGAACGTGAATATATATACTGCCTGTGCTGATTTGCAAACTTCAAAATGAAATATCTCGACTTCCTCTAGGCACAGTGGGTGAATTCTTTTTGCGAAATATTCCTTGCTCCGTGATCAATTTAATAATACAGTTTACTAAGATTTCCATGGGAAGAAGAATTACCTACATGCATTGCTACGCTCTGGTTTTGCGTCATTAAAAAGTTATGAAAGCAAATGCATGCTGATGTAATTTCCGTCCCAAATTCTGGACGTATGCCAATAGACTTTGAATGATCCTCCTCCCGGCAGCCATAATTTCACAAATTTTTTGTACATCTTGTTTCCTTAGATAATTCAATTCTCGATTCAGAATTCCGTTTGGTTTCGTCCTAATTGTAATCAAATGGTATGAAAATAATGATCGTAAAAGTTTCATCGCTACTAAACCAACGGCAACTAACAGATATTTTAGTCTTATAACTCGTTTATTAGTGCATTGCCAGATTATATCTTTTCTCTTGCCTCGCTCTAACATCGTCATTTCTATTTATCGCTTTACACGTGTATTATCGATCTAGATGTGCAAATATTTGTGTTGGTTTGAATTACATGTATATTTGCAGTTCTCAATAGCGCTCCGGAGCCGCACGCAATCCATCTTGTCTATTTATCCTCATTAAAGACAATTCGCGTATCTATATTTACCCACACGCTCGTATTTTTTCCATTTTAATCGCAACTTCGTCGATTTAGTGAACAAATGAGAGTGCTTTATAGCATGCATCTCGTACCAGGGCTTTGTTTTGCCTTTCAGGCACGTTTCGAACAAAAGGAAAAATCCATCACATACGGCGTACTCTAATGAATTTTTTTGCAGTCCCGGTTCGCTTCTCTCTCTCTCTCTCTCTCTCACTCTCTCTATCTCGCTCTCTTATCACATCGATCGTGACAAACGTCTGAGTCCCGAGAGTGAGAGAGTTATCGACGTAATATCGCTTCCACCTTCCGGAAATAAACATCCGCCGCAAAGCAAAGAATGGTCAGCAAAAAATTTCCCAAACGCACAGGACGAATCTCACTCTTTCTTCTCCCCCCCCCCCTTTCCATCCCTTTTCCTTCCTTTTTCAACGCCGAACTCGGATAAAATTGAAGCTTTCTTTACTTTTTACTCGTCGCTCGTAGCTGGGCGCTTCTCTCTCTGGCTGTGTGTGTATCTCGCTCGCTCCCACTGCCACTTTCCGCAAACTCGCTTTCCCCGTATATACGCGAGCGCGCGACTCCTTCCTTTTTACTTTTGCATTCTGCTTTTATGTTTTATTTATCCAACACCCTTTTCCTCTGGCTCTGCTCTCTCTCTCTCTCTCTCTCTCTTTCTCTTTCTGTGCATGAGAGAGAGAGAGAGAGAGCTCGACGTTGCTGCTGGTACACATATCGCTCGCGCGCGCCAGCTCGTGCACGTATATGGTATACGCGCGCCCAGAGCACCAGTGATAGCTTTCCGGTGACGTCGCGCACGTTTATCGTTGACGGCAATAAATTAGCGTTTCTGTCTGCGCGAGACGCACGACTATAATTTCCCTATCGCCCTCGAAGCTCCCCCATCATTCCCGGCGCTTGTCTGCAAATCGACTAATGTCACGGCTGCTGCAAGCATAATTCTGGCGCCTTTCGCTCTTACTTCCGAACGCACTCAATCCAGTCACTCGCGATTGATTTATATTATTCAATTCGAGATCTTAATTTGTGTCTCTTATAAAAATATACTAATGCGCAATGTATATTGGTATACTGTCGATCGAGTTATCATCATTATTCCCATGTAGACAATGAAAACTATACTCAAAGCCAATAAATCCTTTTTCATCTACTCTTCCGGTACTCTTTTTCTTTCCTGATATTCGCAGCACGTGCACTAATTTGTAAAAATAAATTCAAAAATTGATGCGTATAATAAAAGCCGCTAATTCTGTTTAAATGAATAGATACATATAGGAAACCTTTGTTTCTGAAAGTATACGTTTGTAATTTGCATAAATTACCTACATAAACCGATTTTTAGATTCTTGTGATGAAGTCAAAATGAACTCGATCAATCTAGAAACGTTTTCGTTATGTTCATTGTCGATGCTTATAAAACATCAATAGTAAAGCTAACCCGTCGTATTGCCAGTGTTAATTTTTACAATATCGGAGAAATACTCAAAGTAATTCCAATAGATGAAATAATTTTCTTGGCTTGTTCCAATTGTGCGATTATGTCAAATCAAAATTTTCGAATCAACATTGAACTATTCAATGTACAACACTGAACTTTAATAAACTAATCTTTATTCTTAAAAAATCTGCGAGTTAGTTCACTCTAAAAATTACAAATTAACAAGAATAATACATCAATATTTATATATTTTCTGACGGTGTACACAAAATTCACGTACTAATCATTTTTCTCGATAAGATTTCGAAAACTAAGCCTTTTTACAACATAATTCCCAATTTAGTAATATCTAATATAACGTAAAGGATACATCATTAAAAATTCAATCCATATACTTTTAATTGGACGCATCGTCTGCATTACAGAAGTTTAACAAGGAAGGAATGCAGCGACGAAGTCGGAAGCGGAGCAGCTAATGGGCAGAAAATTTCTTTGGTCGACATAGCCGGAGTAGTCGCAGTGCTGGTCCTGTCGTCACCAACGCGCATCAGCAGCAGCGGCAGCGGCAGCAGTCGAAGACGTCCTGCGGGCAGGGAATCTCAAGCCGCTTCTCACGTAACCCAGCCGTAATAAAACGTTTATGCACCCGACACGGCGTGACTGCACTTTCGAGGCCCGACTGGTGGGCGGCGCGCGAAACGCCCACACGGCAGAGAGGCTTTGCGCGCGCGCGCGTGTGTGTGTGTGTGTGTGTGTGTGTGTGTGTGTGTCCCGTTGCTGCTCGACGCCGGGCCGCAATCGATATATAGACTACCGCGTGCGTCCCTGGGACTCCGACGACGACGGGACTTTACGACCCGCCGCGATTTCGGAAGAAACGACGCGCGCGCGGGCTCGATCCAATCTCCATCGGATTGATCGGCTCAATCGACTGCACTGCGCGCGCGGCTCGTTAATATTTACCCCTCAAGAGCGAGCGAGACTCGACGACGACGACGACGACGACGACGACGACGACTTGACCATCTACTATACGCGTGCTTTCAAACTTTCAGTGACCCCACGATGCGCTCGACTCTCTCGCCGTCTCTGATTTTTATACGACTTCTTTCTTCTACTTTTTCTTCTTCTTGTTCTTCTTCTACTTCGACTTTGCCGCAGCCAGTTTGACGTGTTTTATTCCCGACCGCTTGCTAATCTTATCATTCCAAAATTCTCCTTTCCTATTATGAGCTCAAATATTTAGGTTAATTTTGTCGATTATATTATGACCATTTTGTGGATGCGACAACAAACATCGTTAAAAAGGTACGATAGTATAATAAAGGAATGTAAATGTAATTAAAAAAAAAAGAATTGCTTCTTTATAGCTATATGCTGCCTTTATATATATATGTGCAGTGAATTTTCTAATTAAATGGTACTGCTATGGCGTATTCCTAGCGATTTATTCTATGCAATAAACGTTCGTTCTAATTAACAAAAAAAGATAAATAAATCACAGTTAACCACACGGTAAAGTTCACTATTATCCTCACGTATTCTAAACCATAAAGCCAAACGTTCAATTTACTTGAAGAAGATAAATCTTTATAAATTTACTCAAAGGGATGTTCAATTATTCTAATGTAATACTTTTTGTAAAACCTGTCGATGAGTTAAAAAGGTGTAATTTAGAATTTTGCATAATTTGACAACAGAAAACAATAATTTAAAATTTTTTATCAAATAGATATCTATCCCACTTACTTTACATAAAAAAATGGAATATAACAATAAAGTTTATATCTGCAAAATGAATCATTCGATGATCCAGAAATCTATAAAGTTTAAACGAACTTTTACTGCGCCTACGGGGAAAAGGAAACCAAAATCTTATTGGAATTGATCTACATTTAAATACTTTTTCCTCCGCCCGACTCATACATAAACGTCAACTTAATTTTCCTGGCGCTCAATAGCTTCTATTTTACTTCACCTCATTTTTTTTCCTTTCTTCCCATATACCTGCGTGAATTTCGATTACGGCCAACGACCGATCGATTCCTTTACGTTGCAGAAGAATAGGAGCCGACGCGCGACCCTCTGATCGAGCTGGAAAACCCGCCAGTTTATACGAGCGACACGGAGTAAAAATCCTCATTGCTCTCAGGGACGGAATCGAGGTCCTATATAGCGCGCAGCCAGCGCTAGCTACCCCCGGAACTCTAGTCTCCGCGTTTTCAAGACTCATAAAAATCGAGTATCGAGGCTGTAAACAGCCATCCAAGGTGTTATCCGGGATATTTTGAATCCTTGACGATGTTGTCACTAAACCTTATAGTTAACTAACGTAGCTCCTCTTCTGCAGGTCACTGCTACTGGGCTTATGCTACTTTACCTTAATTACTAGCATCATTGAAAACCTTTAACCTCGGCTATACTGCCTTTCAACGCTGATAATATCAAGGAAATTTGCTAAAAATATTAAAGCTGATTGAGCATACTTTTCTGGATAATTAAAATTCATCGTAAAGGATAAATGAAAGTTTAAATGCGAAAATACCACCAAAAATAGTTACTTACTGCTACATAAACTTTCAAGATTTTCAAAGACATCTGTTTACGGTCAAAATGATCCTACCTTGCCGATTCTTGTACATAAAGAATTATATAAAGATAGAGATTGATTTAAAAAAATCTCTTTGTCACCACCTCTGTAATGTTACCAAAGAATAAAATAAATGTTTACATGGAACTCAATAAAAGTAAAACGAATGCGTCAGTTATACCGAATTGTCCACCTGATTTTAACGTAAAAGCTGTACAGTCATTTAGTGGGTTACACATACTATATCCTCCAAATTAACGTCCACGTTCAGTAATACGTGGACTGCCTTCGATGTAAAGAAACTTATTAAACTATACTATATAAACAATATACCAATATTTGTCTAAGTATAGTAATTTTTTTCACTCTAACCAAATAATAATCAACTTTGGTTATGAAAATCTAGAGAGATTTTAGGATAAATTCAGTGCATTTTTTCAGTGCAAAAGAGCAAGGATCTTATCTTCGGAACGTTTCTTAATATGTAAAATAAAATGGTATTAAAGTATTACAAAGTTTAAAACTCAATACAAATCTTAATTACTGATACAACTGTGACATCTCTCTTTAATGTCTAGGAGACTCTCTGTATCCTCGAACTATAATAATAGGCTATAAACTTCAAGAGTCAGTTTGTCGTTGTGCAGTCGATAAGCATATCCGTATAGTCGTTAATAAGTTAAGTCAACTCTGGCTAAGAGAGAGAGAGTGAGAGGAGACGAGGGAAAAGCCTCTTAGAATTGAGAAGTCATTTTAGTGTATCGAACAAGTTCCTCGTAAGTTTTCCTTTTCCAACAATCGCGCACACTCGGCATATATATATTTACCCCCAGCTTTAGCCCCAGAGCGCGGCATCGGTGTCTCTTATATTCGAGGCGCTCCTCACATTTCTTTGCAATTTCGCCCGTATTCCGCTTCGATTTCCGGTTTCCGCTCGGAACATCCGCCGCCGTTCCCGGAGACGTATTTCTGGTGGCGCGGTCCGCCATCCGATTGTAATATGCGCACCAACCGAAACGCCGCTGGCAGCGCTGTTGCTGTGGCTGACCCCTCGGTAAACTATATAATATTAGTATTTCCATTGCGAAAATGTCCCACACTAAATTCCCCCCATTCCTGGCTTCTCTCGTTTATGCAACCTGTTACTTTTTACCGAGCGTTCCCTTTAATTTCTACACATATTTCTCACCGTTTTATTTCACCGGATATTTATTGTATCGGCAGCTCTCGTTGAATAATTATTTTGCTCAATTTTTATTTATTAATTCATTCGTACATATTTTTTTTTTTTTTAATAATTAAAGTATGCATACACAAAGCTTAGTACGATATCGCTGTACATAAAATAAAAGCTAAATCGAAAAAGAAGATGCCAGAATTATTCGATTTTATGAGTCTTATCAAAATTCTACTTCATTGAGTTATGCAAAGCTCATTATAAGATTCTTTAGTTGGAGAATTAGAGGCAACAAAAAGCTCCAACAAAGGCAAAGTAGCAACCAGCAGCAGCTAACAGAAGCAGCACTTTTTCTGCAATGATTAACCTGAATTGAGCTAGTTGCCAAATGAACGAGGAGGAATAGGGGGGCGAGGAAAAAAATACAAGCAAAACGAATGCACACAAAGTAACCAATGAGCAAAAAGGTAGATGAAGTGTAAGGGAAAAAGAAAGGGAGAAAAGGGGAAGAGGCGGAGGGGGAGGGGAAAAAGTAACGAAAGTAAAGAGAGGATAGCTGCGAGGCAAAGAAAGATATTGGAATGGAGCCGTAATAAGACGAATGCGAGATTCGAAGAGAGAGAGAGAGAGAAGCGAGAGGAAAGGCTTAAAAAAATAAGCAGCGAAAGAAAATCCAGAGGAGTACCGACTCGAATGCTATTCATTTGCATGGTCCGTCGAAAGAAGCTTGTGGAAATTGTGAGACTCTTCGCAGCTTTACCTCATCCATTTCGAGATCGTTCCTTTCACTGATTTCTTTAAATAATTCCTCATCAAGGGTCTTCTTACCAGGGACCAAGTCAAAGCTTTGCACAAAATCAAAAATATTTATTTTCCATGGCTGGAGCTATCTCACTTTTTCTAATCAATGACGATTTAGCGTATCTAATTTTGCAAGATTAACGAGGTGTTAAGGATTCAGAAATATTTATAGTAACCTCATCACTTTACTTTAATGAATAGAAAATTAATTATTCAATAAATTTCAATTTCTTATGATTAATAACTCTACTACCTACTAATAAAATCCTCATTAATTGTATGAAAATGTATTTTAATATAGGATTCGTGGGAAATGGTTGATATGATCGGTGTGAACAAACAATAACTCCATTATCGTACATATTGCAAACTTCATCTTACTCTTGATATTGTATAAGTATCTTAACTTATTATGAAAATACAATCTATTTTCAATCTACTGACAAACGATGTTTACATGTCACCAGCATCTTCAGCAAAATTTTGTGATGCCCTACCAAAACATATTAATGATATTATATTTGTTAGAAGATATTTCATTTTGTGTAAAATTCATATTCAATATATTACCTCGTACTCCTGGTGCTACCCTTAGCTTCTTTCAGCCAATTTCCTACACTTGCATGGAAGTCGTTAAGTGTATATTCACTGTTAACAGTGGCAGCTGAGAATTAAACAATAATTAATTGAATCTATTTTTATCGTTGATCAATAACTATTAAGAAATGAAACAGTACCTTGTATTAAAGAAAAGAATAGCAAGCTCTTAAATTGTTTTTTCTCCTTCCTTCCATGTAAGCTGTATAACATGGCAACTTCGTTCGTCAGTATCTGCGACAAAATGTTTCGGACTGTTGCATTACCGTTCTTTCCTCCAATAGTTTGCAAGAATCCTTGCTGAAAATTGGACAATAACAATTATTATTCAAAAATATTTTTCGATAGGGTTTTTATGATTAGACCAAACTTACAATTTTTTTTTAAAAGATTCGTTTTCTATTCTATACTTATTTAAACATTGGGATTTCTCTTCTGACTTGATCGGAAATATATTACGAGCAATCAAAATATCATTAATCGTTTCAACGTTGCTTTTTGTAGGTGTCGTCTGTTTAACCCGTTTCCGCCGACAACGCCACTCGCGGTACCCCGGTCTTTAAGAGCTTGTAACTGACGTTAAAAACGTCAAAAAAATGAGAGGGTCATATTCTGAAAGTTTAAGATCTGCTATTTCCGATGATGCCCATTAAAATTTCCAAAAAAATCTTTACTATTGCAAAATCTAGTTTAAAAAACAAAAAACATGATTTTTCACCCATTTTTTTTTTTGAAACCGAGTTTTCAAAAGGTTTCCCGAGTGAAATCGACTCGGAACCTTAATAATTGGTGGAATAAATGTTTGAATAGTAGGAATTCATGGTTCCCGGATCGATATTTCACCTGGGGGTTTTCAAAACGGCGACTTGATTGCAAAATTTTTGTCAATATGTTTATGAATTTTTTACTCAATAACTTTGGGATTATGACCTGAATCCTTAAAGAGATAAACTGAAATAACCGAGCCCCTTGTCCAGCTGTAACAGATTTAGAATAATAATAATTTATTTTCTAAAGCTAATTTGGATAATACAAAATATAAATATTATGAGGCAACACGCGGCATGAGCCCGCGCGAGAATAGTATCGTTATCACGTGAACAGAGGAACTTGGGAGGAGTCGACTATAAAAACAACGCGTTGCCGCGCACGGGATAATGCAGATCGGCTGTACAATTATTACTTTTATAAATCACTTTTTTAACAATAATCATTGCTATTTCACTTTCAAATTAAAGTTTAATTATTTTATAATTTTACTAAACGCTATTTTACTCTGTTTAAGTGAAAATAAATCCAAATTTAACGCGGCAGCGAGTGGCACCGCCCGATTACTAAAATTCTATTAAACCAATAAACAATTACAAATAACTAATTCTAGCATAATAACTTTGTTACTTTTAATTTATTTGAAATTATCAAAACATAAAAATATTTTTTTCTTACTACTTTTTTTCGCGTTTTTTTAATTATTTTAAATTTTCCTCTCTGAGAGAGCCGCTTTTGACTACGCTGATATAATGGTTATTAAAGTATCGATGTGTATATTCGACTAAAACATAATATAACTAGAAAAATCTAATGACATTAAATACAATCCCATTTTCATTTGAATTACAACGCCGCAAAATAACATACTCGGACGAATCGTCGTGAAAAATCCACACCTAAACAAGTGTGTAAATATTTGAAAACATTATCGTCAGCCCCAGCTAATAATAGTGCTCTCGAGAAGAGTCGGGGAAATAAGGCTCGAGCGAAGATCGAAATTGGAAATTTTCCGTGTCGGTGCCGGGGCTGGATTTTCTCGAAAATACATATTTGCCAGTAGCTCGCAGTAGCAGCAGTAGCTCGCACCGACTCCCCGTAACAAAAAATAGAGCAGCTGTAGGCGTGCGCATGCGAGGCGGGTCGCGTAGTCGGATTTCGCGAGGTGGGACGCGGGGGCGGTTTGTTTGCTCGCATTCTTTCGGTCCATGATGCCGCATATACACGGCCGCGGGGAGAGCTGCGCGATCCGCGAAGCCTAAAGCACGCGCTAGAGCGATTTCCCGGGCAGACCGCTTGACTGGGCCAATTTACCGAATGGACAATGAAAGAATCACAACCTATCGGTTCGTCGCGCTACAGCTACGCTCTCCCTTTCCGTCGCCGCCGCGGTTCGCGATCGGATGCACGCGCGCAATTTATCCGACGAATGGCTCCCTCGTTGTTGTTGTGTTTTTTTTTTTGTCCAAGCGTCTCTCACAGGCTGACGCGCTCGCAGCACGCGAAAGGAAAACCATGCAAGGACCCACAGCTACAGGGTACAGCTGTAGCGAGTTTATTTCTAGTTCCGACCCCCCGGCGGCTCTATAACGCGAATAACCGACCGAAATTTATACAGGGCTCGTGCGAGCATGGCTCGTCCGTTTAAAACTCCAAAAGCCATTTAAATCGACTGGTACATATAGCGGCAAGGCTATTGGTGATTTTTTATTTTTGCGTTTGCGGATCGCGATGCTAAGCGCGATGCTATGCGCGTTGCACCGCGTGCCGTTGATGAAGATGGAAACAAAGGATCTGTGCCTGTGTGCTTTGCACATGATGTATTCAAATTTATTGACTGGAGATGCTCGTTTGTAAAAGACGCGAGAGCCCCTTTTGTTCATTTCCCTTCACCTTCCTTTTTGCTCTTTTCCCGTAGCTCGCGAATATAAATATTGTTATGTACAAAATACAACTCCTAAATTACATAGGGAAAGACAAATCAATTTCCATGAGTTTTCGTAGTTAGCAGCTGTATACGAGTATCCGCTGTGTTAAAGAAGGGACATAACACAAGAGAAAGGTTAAGCCCAAGAGCTCATCCTGTTAATCGAGTAGTTTAATTACAGGAAAATGAAGTAAAAGTCATCTAACGATGATTTGTCAACATCCGGAATACCTCCAAAATTCGTACAAAATCTAAAGAATCTGAAAACAAACTATTTCTACGTCCCGACCTTTTCCACAAAAACAGCTTTAATAAAAATACTGGTAATAAATGTCTTACCGTTCGAATGGTTGTTCGAGTCGAGCAGTGACTAATAATGCAAAGCTTTAAGTTGGATACTCACACAGTTATATTTTGATTAAGAAGAAAAAGAGTAGAAAAGGGAAAGAATCGAATTGTGTTTCAGAATCATATGAATGACGGCAATACTTCACTCCGTAATGTCAACGCTGATAGTGAAAACTATACCTACCTGTAGAAAAGATGGCTATTCGGATGATACAGTAGAATTCGAATACGTAATACTTAAAGTACGGTCGAATATAGTTACAGGCAGACATATAATTACATTAGCAAAGAAATAGATGCATTTTATTTGAAATTTTGAGTATTTTCTGGGTTGTTTAAATATTTCGAATTTGATAATAATTAAATATTTTTAATTATGAATCTTTCATATTTAGCTAATGGACTCTTCAAGTCGTATACAATAAACAGTTGACCACCTAAGTCACAGGCGACGCTGTTTTAGACACTCGCATATGTGCAACTAATACATAATAATTTTTACCCCAGCCAAAAGCTTATACAAGATTGTAAATACGTAGATTTTCAGTAGTAGTAATAGCTAATGATACTGGTAAAATTTCAAGCGCTGCATGAAAAACTGTCAAAATTGGGAGCTTCACAGGAAAATCTGCATCATCCAGAACCATTCTTGATCCAGAATCTCCCTTGATCGAGAATCCCTCTTACTAGCTTACCTGCTTTTAACACTTTTAGCTTAAAAATAGAAAAGGCGAAGAAGATCTATACTTTCAGTTTCTGCTCCTTTTTATACAAATTAAAAATCTGTAAAAATTATGTAGTTATTTTAAATATTTTACTTTCTAAAATCAGTCATTTTCTGTAACCGTATAATATAGAGTTGAGGAAATTCTGTATGTAATTTAACATTTATGAAAAAATATAAGTACAAAATATTAATTATTTGACAATATACTTGTAAGTAAATGTGAAACATTGCCTATATCACAAACAATGTACTTTTCAATTTTATAGAGTTTTAATGCTTCAATATTTTAAGGGCTTTGCACACAAAGTTTTAGTTCAATCCGTGCACGTGCTTCTGAAGTAAAACAAGGACAATCATCAGACAAGTGCCTGAGGCATATACGGTACCGAAAACTAAAATCGCTTAACTAGTTAATGTCTTTGTTCTAAAAAACTCACTATTGATATAAGCATTTACTTATTTATCACATACAGACACGCAATGTATTAAACAAAATATAAACATACAAAAATAAATAAAAAAATACATGAAAACAGACAAGAAAAATTATTATCTGCTTATCTGCAAACATTTTTACACATACACACTGCAATATATTTTTATCTGAAAAATAAAGGATATTTAAAAATCATACATATTTTAATATATTTTTGACATTATTTAAGTAAAATAAATAATTAATTTAATAATTATATTCTATTTAAACCCAATTTATGCATAAATATAATTTTGAAAATTATAAATAAAGAAATTATAAATGTAGCACAGGGTCATAGCAAATGAAAGTAGAGATTTTTTGTTCATGAAATCTGTTGTATGAAATAAAACCTATAAATATAGTATAATTTAAGGCTGTAAACACTTAAATTATAATTTGAACAATTTAAAAGATTACAATTTAATTTCTTAGAAACTAGCTGTGTATCAAGTTCGCGTTACTTTTCCTTGTTAAGTTGTAACATAAGCACAAATAGCAATTCTATCTTATACACCAGGGTACATTTCACGAAACTAGTGCATTTCGCTATTTGCTACCATGAAACTTCTTCCATAATTTTATTAGTCTTTATATCCCCATTAGAGTTCTCTGAATATTATTAAGCTTTAGATTCTGCATATAAAGGTGAATATGCCTATCATTCAAAAGTATTTTTTTATACTTTTTCAAGCTATATTGTTTAAAAAAAGATTAATTTCTACCTTGCGCTACTATCTAACTATTTCTAACATTAAAATATCAAACTATTTATTTTTACATTGTAAACTAATAAACTGCATTGGAAAATCACCCTATATACTCTTTGAATGTAGCATTAAATTTGGAGAACTCAACAAATCAGATATGTCTTCTTTAACAGTTTGATTTTTGCAAACTACATCTAGCTTGTATTATATTTGTGCATTAAAAAAAATTCCCTTAACATGCAGTCTAGAGACTTTTTGAGTTTTAAAAATATATATGATTGTATTCAATAAAGTAATAGAATTAGTTATCGTTCCAATTGGAGTTTTAAACATATAAATATAGGACTCGATTAATCATCATGGAACACATTTATTGGAATTCCTTAAAACTATATAACGTCGCAATTTGTAAATTCTTTTAAAGAATTGCATTAAATGTGTTCGATGATGATCAATCGAGTCCTACATTTATTCATTTATATTTACATAACATCACTTTATGATCTTGAAATTGTGCATTAAACAGTAGCGTGTCATTACGAAAATACCTAAGTATTTTGTAAATATTCCGCTTACGATAGAATCAAATGAAAACTCAACAGGTTACGCGGAAGATATTTTTAACAGTCAATCGCGTAATTAGCGGGGCAAGCGTTATACATGTTTCATCGATCGACATTATTTCAGCTGAACTCATAGATTTACCCGCATATTCCAGTCTAGCGTTGAAATTTAGACTGCGCATACCTACCGCACAATTACGTCAAATCAGCAAATCCTATTTGAATGCCAACTTTTAATATGCCATATATATCTTCTAATATGAAGATAGGCTGAATGGAATCAAGCCGCGCGCGCTACTCTCTACTCGAATAATCCGACGCGCTATACGCGATCGCAGCGGAGAAATCTGTTCTGAAGCGACACGTTAAGTCACACAGGCAGATTGCGGCGTATTGAATAATAGACAGGTAGATATGTCAATATCATGCCGACCAGAAGCCTCTCTACGTACTGCACGCACTATACGCAGATTAGAGCGACTGTCACTTTGATGTGCTATGGCGAATCGAGTAAAGCGCGGGGCACATACGAAGGATCGCGCGCGCCCGCTTTGCTTGACGTATTGTGCGAAATAGCTCGTAATTAGCATTTTCATACATTAATAGCCGCCAGCTTTGCCTGTAATATCTCTAGCACTTCTCTTCTCAGCATTTATAGCATTGAGACTCCTTTTTAAGGGCAGTAAGTAGTTTTTATAGAAGAGAAGTTTTTAATACGCATTGACAAATGTTGGAAACGAAAATTTCTTTTATAAAATATACTTAGACATACAAATATCCACTAATGATATCATTTTTCCAGGTCTACTTCTGTTTTAATTTAATATTTTTTTTCATCGATGGTACGATAATTCTGACTACGATTGAAGTATACATGTCATTAAATTATCTTAAAAGCATAAAGTATTTAATTAGTAATTTTTGCTTGATCTACACCCGCACTGTAGTTTGATAAAGAAATCTTTCTATCCTACACTATATAAACGCAACTGTCATTAGCCCGGGGAATCAATATTATAGCAGGGAAATTCCTTTCCCACGCTGTCAGCGCGGGGGATCGAGTGTGGCGCGCGAGCCGCGATGCTTATAGCTACCTATGCAATAAAATAAACAAACATCGCGCGAGAATGCATAATACATTTCCTAGGGACTTTATGCCAATCTAGGATATCTATATTTCAATTGGAGCAATCGGCGCATTTTTCCGCTGGACAGCCATTAAGCCCCAGCAAGTCAAGCGATAGAGATTTCATTGCACCGGCGCGACAGCGGGAGCCACCCACCCGCTGCTCCTCTCTGTCCCTCTGCACCCACACAGAGTCGCTTATAGTCACAGACAGAGTGAGAGAGAGAGAGAGAGAGCAATCGAAATTCCACTGTCGGCTTCAACTTCTTCACCTCTCCCTCGCGCCTATATATATATGCATATACTCGTGCGAAGCCCGTTTCGCGGGCCTGCTGGTATAGCATGGTCTATATATATATATATATAT
>UELU01145147.1:1820-21437 GCA_900490025.1 Megastigmus dorsalis | reverse complement strand
GGGTAATGGGCAGACAAGTCTGCACGCTGTACCTTGCGCCGTGCGCGGCGGCGGCGATGAGCCTACTCTTTCGCATCGTTTTTCTCGAAGAAAACATCTTGAGCACTTTCTGGAAAAAAAGTTTTTTTATGTAAAAAATCCTCAGCTTTCCATCTAAAACATGAAAAAAAATATTAAAAATACCTTTTTTGAGATATAAGATGTTTTATAATTTTTAAAGGTGAAAATATAAAATTTTGAAAAAACTGCTCACACCATTGGAAAGCTGAGGAAAAAATACATCGAAAACATCTATTGGATAGTTTTTGTTCCGTCGGTAATCCCTTATTGGCGGAGGAACCTCGTCTGCTATAGTTAATTTACTTTAATTCTATTTATTTGTTTTTCGCGCTTGGTCTCGTCCGCATGCGCGAGTCGCCGGCGATGGCCGCTATCGGGAGAGGGGGGAGAGTGCCGCGGAGTGAGGAGATGGGACGACAGTTGAGTTCGGAGCAGTTTTAGTTTGGAGTGACTGCAGCATTTCCTATAAAAATTATTATTTTTCATTTCTGCGTTTTTTGTTCGGCAGCGCGCGGTTTGGCCAGCCAGCCTGCGGGAGTGCAAGGCTGCTCTTGCCTCCGAAATTAAAATGTATACGCTTGTGACGGCAGAGGTGCATCCATGCATCCTCCTCACAATCCAAGGCTGCTCTTGGTATAATCCTAATGTACACGCTCGTGACGGCAGAGATGCATCCATGCATCCTCCTCACAATCCAAAGCTGCTCTTGGTATAATCCTAATGTACACGCTCGTGACGGCAGAGATGCATCCATGCATCCTCCTCACAATCCAAGGCTGCTCTTGGTGTAATTCATAAAGTACACGCTCGTGACAGTAGGAGTGCACCCAAGCGTCCTTCTTACAACAATATTTACTTCGAGCCACTACACACTACTTAGTTATTTAGACATTATTTATTTCAACGATGTTTATACTGACAATTTATGTAGAGAAAAACAATAAACTTGAGAATACTGCAACTTAGCCCTCACATTTGTTATTATTTCGTTCACCTGTATATTTATTTATTTATCTTATATTGAAATTAGCGAAACTCCTCAAACTGAGAAGTTTTCGCCCTGTACCCGGATAGTACCCGAGCGTACAGTTTTTTTAAGTATATTTTAGTACTGCAAATACGAGTTAGAAATAGCATGATTTGGCATATATAGAGTCGTACATATCTACAAGGACGCCATTATGGACCTTTATGTGCACGTACACATCGAGTACTACCGAATCCTATCCCTAGACACAAAAAGCTACGGAGCGGACTACTTAGACTCTATCATCGGTAACCCTATACACCTAGACATCGAGTACGTTCGATTTCTACACCTGGACACGAAAAGCTACTGAGCGCACTACTTATTGTTAGACTCCATCATCGGCGACCCTATGTACCTAGTCATTGAATACAATCGAATCCTACACCTAGACACGAAAAGCTACGGAGCGCGCTACTTATAATCCATTATCGGTGACCCTATACACCTAGACATCGAGTACGTCCGATTTCCACACCTAGACACGAAAAGCTACGGAGCGCACTACTTAGACTCCATCATAGGCGACCCTATACAACTAGATATCGAGTACGTCCGATTTCCACATCTTGACACGAAAAGCTACGAAGCACACTACTTAGACTCCATCATCGGCGAGCTTACACACCTAGAAAATTATATACAATTTATTGTTTTTTTAGAATATTAATATACAATTTTTCACTATTAATACGGAATTGGATAATATAGCAATTAGATCTAATAATAATAAAGAGGAAATTAAACTAATCAAATGTCGACTTGATAAGATTGAAGAATCTAGTCTTTTATGTGATAGTGGTAATGCATCTAATATAGCTTGTATAGCATCTGAAATAGAAGATAGAATGCAAAGGACCAGAAAAATTATAGGAATGATAGGAATGATAAAAAGCAAAAAATTATTAATCTTTTATGAATTATAAAAAATACTGATCTCTCAAACATTGCTTATAGAATATTAGGTATGAGGATTCAAGATAAACCTCACCCTTTATTAATAACATTAAATTCAAAATATGATGTGATACGCGTACTAAAATGTAAGAAACTCTTACCATAAGTAATGGACTTGTCAGCTGATAAAACAAAAAGTCAAAGAGATGAAATAAAGGGTATATATGAATAGGTAAAATTACTCAATGACGCAAATCCAGAGTCCACGAAGAGAATTAAGTACATCAAGAGAAATCCTCAAATTCTTGAAATTGATGCTAATATATCTATTTAAGTAAATGATAATAAGATAAAAAACTGAGAAAGAAAGGTTAAATCATTTAACCATATATGCTATAAATAGTCATTCTATTTATAATAAAATTGACATGTGAAAAACTAATTTACATCTAATGAAGTTAATAATTGAAAAGAAAAAAGTTCATTGTAAATACAAAGATCTAATGAACAAAATGATTTTATAGAATTTAAGAGAGCAGTGTCTAAGGTTGTCTAAGTCATTATATAAAAAATATATTTGCAAAATTGAACATGATTTGGAAAACAATATGCGTTCATTCTGGTCTTATATGAATAATAATCTAAAGGAGAATATCAGCCTCGCTTCGAACATACATCTAGGAGATGAAGAAGTTAATTCTAGTCCAGATATAGTAAATTTATTTTGTCAACAATTTGGATCTGTTTATTCTTCTTTGGAATTAGAGGAGTTAGATAATATAAATAGCGATTCAATACTATATAATATTCAGTTTTCGGAAAAAGGCTTATTTGATGTGGTTGCTAATCTGGATGATAAGGTGTACGGTGGTCCTGATGAAATTTCTGCGAAAAATCTTTGATGCTCTTGTTGCGAATAAATTATCGGAGCATATAACTAGTACTATTATAACTCAGCCACATAGCTTCTTGGAAGGAAAGTCCACTATTACAAATTTGTTAATATTCACGAATTTTATAAAGGCCGTTTAATTTAAAAATCATACTCAGATAGATACTATATTTTTGGACCTTTTTATAAGGTGAATCACAAAAGACTGATAAATAAGCTGTGGAATTTGGGTATTAGAAACAATGTGATTCAATGGTTTATTTCTTACTTGAGCAATCGTCGTGCGTCTGTAGTTGCTTTGGGTTGTTTATCAGAATCTATACAAGTTGTTTCTGGAACTCTACAGGGCTCACACCTGGGACCTTTGTTATTTTTGCTCTATATTAATGATATTACTATTAATCTTACCACAGTAAACTTTTTATGGTATAAATAAATGAAAAATAAACACTGAATAAATATAAATTTAAAATACAGGCAACGCACTAATGCCAATAGACTTTGAACGCACATGGTTCTATGTTTTTTAATTATATCTAATAGGTGATCAAAAACCACACTAAGAAGAAAAAAGAAAATTTAAATTTCAAAATTAAGAATATTTCAGTTTATTAAACCCTTATAAGAAGACAACACTCACATTACTTTGTACTGCTTAACAAATAGTTCTTCCTGGGTCTCGCGAGGGGCCTAGAAATCTATGAAGTAAGGAACATATATTAGTGAGGCGCAGGAGAAAACTAAATTAAATGAACCCAGAGGAATTATCGCCAGATTAATTGTAGAGAAATAAAATGTGATGGAAACACCTCGAGCGCATATAGCGCGACAAGGTACTGAGCGAAATAGAGCGAATCTGCGCTTGCTGCAATGATGGGAGAGGGGGTTGGAGTCATGTGTTGGACACACCGCATCTGGAATAAAAGTTTGCCAATTGAAGAAAATCTACTCATGGTGTAAACATGACTACAATGTACCAATAAGGGTGGACTATGTACTAATGTTCACTGTGTTATAGACGAAGGCAAAAGTGATTTGAGTGACATAAAAAAACTCCTTAAAGCTCATAGACAAACTAAATAAAAAATATAAGGTGGTTAATAATCAGGTGCAAGAATTGGTTAGTAAAACAATGTGTCCCTCAGTTAATCCCATCTATAAAGTCACTTGAAGAGCATTTTAATAAGCATAAAACATCCTGTTCGCTCGAACTTACATCTCAAGAAATTCTTGAACAGAATTGACAGACTCGGCCATATCATCATGTTCAAAGGTTTTAGAATCTAATCAAGACTTGCATAACAGAGCTATGTCTCCTGTTCGCAGTCTACTTGGTAGGATAAATAATATAGACTTCTCAAACATTCTTCTGGAACTCCAAGACTACTATTGGTAAAATATGGCTCTCCGGAGGAAGTTTATTAGAAATTGAAAGGGTGAGCCCTCTATCGTAAATGTTCATTTTACTCAAAATGTTTCTGGGTTACAATCATTGTCGGAGTCAAACACTGATTAGAGTCTCCTGATAATTGCAATCTAAGAATTTATTATTCAAATGCTCATAGCTTAATCTAAACCTACCTCTACAGACATTCCTACCTCGTATACTTATTTTTACTGAAAGATGGCTAGATGAATCTACACAATTGGGTCTTCAAAGTTATTCAATATTCAGACATGATAGGAATGCCAACACAAGTGATTCTGTTAGAGGTGGAGGAGTTTTTATTGCCGCTAAAGAAACTATTAAGATTCTTAAGGTGCACAGTGACTACTCCATAGAGAAAATCTTTATTCGGATTGAAGTTGACTCAAGTAAATTAATTCTTCGAGTTGTGTACCTCACACCGAGAGCATCACCAGAATCTTGATGAGGATACTCTCATAGCAGTTTTGTTGATAACTGTATACCCACACGGACTGTTAAGTGCGCAACCTACCCAGCGAGGTATTCATATGAACTAAAGACGCTTATATGCGATAAATAAAGCTCAACATGCTAAGTGAAATTGTCTAGTCATTATCATGATTATATAGAGTTCAAACGATAACGTGCGCTATGTATAAGTAAATCTAATAGATTGTTTTAGAAATTATTTAGATAATGTAGAACGTTCTTCAAAAAAGAATATTAAGCAATTCTGGTTATATGTTAAGAAACATTGTAAGTCGGACAGCATTCCGTCCAGTATGTCTTGGGAGGATAAATTCTGCACGGATGCTTACAAAGCCAGGTGAGCACGATTTGACTATCAGAGCAGGCATAAATTGGAAGCTTGTGCAGAAAGTCCAAGCTTGTTACATGCTGAATGAGCTTGACAAGAAGAGTAGTGCTACATAACTCCAAGTTGGGAATGCTCACTGTTTTCATCGGAGCTACTTTCGATTTAGCCGATAATAATGAAATACGGAAATTCCTGTTACCCTCCTCAATTCGCAAGTAGACCACCGCTGCGTACGCTCAAGAAGAAGCATATGAGAATCCTTGAATCTGGTAAGATCGCTCAGCTGTATCGCCTAAGCAATGCTTGACGAACAAAGAAGGTAATGCAGAAATCCCCTTGCAATAATAGTACCATCGCTCGCGAATCTCAGTTCGCGAAGAAGTTGTGGATGGTTAGCAGCCCATTTATCCAATTCGATCTCAGCAGAAGCTAACAGCTCGGTAAGCTTGATCCTCTTCCTTAATTCAGTTGCCAGATCGTCCGCTTCTGCAAAGGTATCATCTGCATACGTCTGTGAGAGAAGACACCGAGCCCCAAGAGGGAATCTTTCACCTTCATCATGAGGTAACTGCGCGAGTGTGAGGATAGCTAAATAAGGAGCACCAGCCGTTCCATATGTGACCGTTGTCAATCGAAAGTCTACCAGTTGAGACGATGCATTAGGCGCCCATACGATTCTCTGGTAATCCTGCTCTTCTGGCCTCACATGGATCTGACGGAACATCTTGACGATGTCCGCCGTGAATACAAAATGATATCTACGCCAGTTGAGGAGAATCAACGAAAGATCGCTCTACAACAAAGGCCCTGTAAACAAAAAAGCGTTCAACGAAAGCCCGTCCCACATATGACGAGAGGCGTCGAATACAACTCGCAGCTTGCATATTGACGTCGTCTCTTGCACCACTGCATGATGAGGCAAATACCGTGAACAAAACTATACTATTTAAATACACTTCTAAATGAATTGTGAATAAACGGTAGGAATGAGTGAGGGTTGAGTCGCCATATAAATAAACACACTTATTTTTGCGAGAAAAAGATGTCAATGACACCCTTGATCGCACCTATCTTGCTTCCAAATTGGTGGTGAGAATTAAAATGATTTTAATATCTAAAAAACTCAATTGATTATCTGACTCGACCTCTTTTGTAACTTTAATTCTATCATGGTAAGAATTAAACACATCCACCATTTCGTCAACAAAACATGCAGGTACAACTGTAAAAATATCATCAACATATCTTTGGAAAATAATTGGCTGAAAAACCAACTTTGACAAAGCAATACTTTCCAATTTTTCCATTACCAAATTCGTTATAACAGGTGACAAAGGTGATCCCATTGGACAACCATATTTTTGTTCATATAAACTATTATCAAAAGAAAAAACCATGTTCTTAAAAACCAAATTAAGTGATTTAATAAATTCATCTTCTGCTAGATCACTTGCTAGATTTAAAGATAGTTGGAGTTTCTATGACACAATGAAAGATATTGTTATTCCGAATGATCATAGAATGGTGTCATTGGATGTAGTGTCTTTATTTACAAATATACCTTTAAAGTTGTTAAATGAAATTATACAGGATAAATGGTCTGATATTTAAGTACATACTAGTTTAACAGAAGATGAATTTATTAAAACACAATTTGGTTTTTAAGAACACAGTTTTTTCTTTTGATAATAGTTTATATGAACAAAAATATGGTTGTCCAATGGGATCACCTTTGTCACCTGTTATAGCGAATTTAGTAATGGAAAAATTGGAAAGTATTGCTTTGTCAAAGATGTTTTTTCAGCCAATTATTTTCAAAATATATGTTGATGATATTTTTGCAGTTGTACCTGCATGTTTTGCTGACGAAATGGTGGATGTGTTTAATTCTATCCATGATAGAATTAAAGTTACAAAAGAGGTCGAGTCAGATAATCAATTGAGTTTTTTTAGATATTAAAATAATTAGAGTCAATAATAATAGAGTAAAATTAAATTGGTGTAGAAAACCAACATGGTCAGGTAGATTTTTAAATTTTAATTCTCACCACCAATTTGGAAGCAAGATAGGTGCGATTAAGGGTGTCATTGGCAGAGCGGTTAAATTATCACATAAAGATTTAAGAAAACAGAATTTAAATTTAGATAAAGAAACTTTTATTAAAAATAGTTATCCAGGAAAATTTATTGATAAAATGATTGAGGAGAGAGAATGGGAAATTTATAATGGTAAATTAAGGAAACGGGTAGATAAACAAACAATGAACGCGAATGGGAAGAATGTATATTTTAGTTTACCTTAGGTTAGAGAATTGTCGGAAAGGATTAGAACGGTGTTTAGAAAACGGAATATTCAAGTTTTCTTTAGAAATGATAATAATTTGGGTAGGTTATTTAGTAATTGTAAAGACAAGGATGATAAATGTTGAAAATCAGAAGTAGTTTATAAAATTAATTGTAGAGATCGTAATGGATGTTATATTGGCCAAACGGGTAGATATTTGAAAAAAAATGTATGAACATCAATATAATTTACGGAGCACAAATTTTACTTCGGGGTTAAAGGAACATTGTATGAATTGTTTGCACTCTTTCGATTTCGAGAGTGTGGAGGTTTTAGAAGAGAGGATTATGAATAAATATAAGAGGGAGTGTTTTGAGAGTATCCACATTCTAAGGAATCGAAATAATGTTAATTTAATGATAGAGTCGAGTAAATTAGATAACATTTATCATTCTTTATTAATTTAAGTTGTAAGGGGAAATTGGTAAAGGGGAGAGGAGGGATGGGTATATAAGAAGGCTAAACATGCTTTCCATTTCTGTCCCCGAGGAGGAGCCGGAGCGGGCTCAAAACGTCGGGCACGTTTGGGTGGTGGGGGGCGGTCAGATTGTCCTTTACTAATAAATGTTTATTTCAGGGTTAAATATAAGTTTATTTCAGATTCTTCGGGGGTGATTGTAAACAAGGGCAATCTGATTGCCCATGAATATTGATTAGACTTTAAGACCGATAGAAAGATCTTTGTCAGACTCTAGGATAGTACAAGTAAAAAAGATATAGATAAAGCACGGATAATTAGCACGCAATTTGCTGCAAGGTACCTTTACGTGCGCAATGAGAGCTCTCTAACATTAACAAAGCGGGGAAAATGTGGACGGCACTATGCAAGGTACTGGTCGCACGTCAAGCGGGAACACTTTCCTCAATGCTGGGCGCTTCGACGTCTCGAGGGAACCGTTCCTGGATCACGCGCAGCCTTTAAATTCCTGCCACGTAGGTGAATGCCGAGGTGGAAATTGGCACGACTAGGAGACTCTAACGTGGCCGGTTTTCCCACAGTCATACAAAGCAACTTACGCAACTAGCACACACACTCACGCGATACAATACAAGACTACGCACTTAAACTCATCCGGACGCACGTATCTATACGAACGCACGTGCCGACTTCAAACTGAGTGGTGTCAAAGAACGGGAGACACTACCTCACTGCTTCCTTACAAAGATGCCAAGCCGACGGGCGCGCACGTCTAAGACAACGGCACCAATGTCGCCCAACTCCAATGCGCGCGCCCTCTATACTTCGCGCAGCGCGACAATCGGAAAGTTTTGGCGCGAAATTCAAATACCCCCAAAGACTTAAATACTCCCAACAAATGGTAATCGAAAGCATATTAAAAATGATTATTGGTGATACGTCATACGATGTGTGAATTATTATTTTTGAGTGAATTACGAATTTTTGTCCTTTTACGAACTTAGAAATTCTGTTAGAAATTTTCGTCAAAGTACAATTCAGGTACACGTTTCTTTTGTCAACGGAAATTGAGAGAGAATAAAAAACGATGAAAAATTAAAATTATAATAGAATATTATCCGTGAGTGAGACTAAGTCGAATGAATTCAGGCAGAACGAAAGGAATTAAAATTCCAAGAATGTAGATATGTTACACGTTGATTTTTCGTTTCTAATTTTTCAACTTGGAGATTTTGAAATTTTCAGCAATATTAAAATTCTATTCCAAAAGAAGATTCAAAAAGAACGGGATCTAGTGAATGAAATGCATTCTTAGTTCTAAAGAGAAAAGCAGCTGGGAGAAGTAGCAGAACTCGAAAAGACGCAAACTGTACAGGAGTTAGCCCCGATAAAGGCACACGCGAGCAATGACATGAATAATGAGTCGGTCATTAAAACTCCTTTGACACCAGCGCAGGAACGAAGGAACGTAACGATAATAAACGAGACAAATGTAATCAACAAGCAATTACAGAATAGGTTGAACCGTATCAGGCAGAATTTCATAGTTTGTTTCGAACAAAGCACATCGGAAAACCGAACGCAAGTTTCCCAACTCAACGAACAATCATCGACGAGCATAGAACCATCTTTAATCTTGCCCCCAGGCGTCTATATTACAGAGGCGCTCGAAAACATACCAAAATTCAATGGTACTAACCTGGCCACTTCTATAAGATCGGGAAAACGCGCAATCAATACTATTCCCAATATTCTTGTATCAGAATTCAAGAAATTACTTCAAAATAAACTCAACGAACGACCATATGAAGCGATGGAACTCAATGAGATAAGTACCCTCAACGAATTCATCGCCAGAATTAAGACTATTTTCGCTTCTACAGATACGCTGAACAATCTGCGCGGTAGGCTGGACAGGCTAAAGAAATATAACGGCGAATCGATATTATACTACCCGGCGAGGGTTACGAAATTAAAGGAAACCATAATTGACCGGAAGAAATTCGATAACAACGGAGATATATTGGACCGTGAGTTTCGTATAATTGAAAACGTGATCGAAGGTTTTAAAGATTGCTTCAGTTCAAATTTCCGACTTCGTTTCGAAATAAATCTATGTAACGCACTATATGAGGGCATTGACGATGCTATTATAATAGAGAAGCGTTTGGAATGTAACAGAAAGAACCACGGTTTTGAGTACGAAACCAAACCATCTGATAGATTTAAAAACAACACGTACAAAGGATTCAATACGAGTAAGAATACATATAATAAGAATAACCCGAACAAGGAAAATGCGCCAACGATGGATGATAAAAACCCCGAAATCAAGACGCCTGATGCATCAAACACGAATGCAGACGTCTCGAACAATGAAAGAAACCTTTGTGGATATTGCAAAAATCCTGGAAATTAAAAGTCAGATTGTAGAGCATTGCAGTAGAAATTAGAAAAAGGAGCTAATAATCAGAGAAACGCGATAAACACCGCGCTGATGGACGCGAGCCCGGTGTATCCGACAATTCGTCCGGCGAGCGGAGTGATGGAGAACGAAATTTTCATATCCTAAGATCGATCGTCAACTTCACGATCCTTACCATACGGATCGCATTAGAAGATTTCAGATGTTGCTTCGATGCGATGATAGACACCGGAACGCAACCGAACATC
This sequence comes from Megastigmus dorsalis, assembly GCA_900490025.1. NCBI lineage: Eukaryota > Metazoa > Arthropoda > Insecta > Hymenoptera > Megastigmidae > Megastigmus > Megastigmus dorsalis. The sequence goes on along the minus strand of UELU01145147.1, from coordinate 10,901 downwards.
ATTAAAATTAGTTCACTAAAGGAATCAACGATGATAGCCTGGAAAAATCTGCCAGTATTAACAGGCATTAGCGGTATAGATGCAAAATCTATAGGAATATGTTAACTTAAGATTTATGGAAAAATATCGAAAATCGTTGTAATCAACTCTAAACTGCCCATCAGGTAGGTATGTCATCCTAGGACCCCGGTTTTTCCTGGATAGGAGAGCGGAAATAAATTTTAAAACTAAAACAGTAAGTTTCGATAACGTATAATTTCCGTTTCTAACTAAAAATAATCAAATTTTAACAGTTATTGCCAACGTAGGAATAGTCAATTCAGATATGTACGAAGAGGGCTTAATCAAAAGTATCGATTACAAGGATAAAAATATAATGGCAGATAATATCGTAGGGAAAAATGAAGGAGGTTTCGTCTCCCTTCCAATTAGAAACGATAATGATCATGCGATCGATTTAGTGATCAACAAGGTGGACATGCACCTAGTAGAAAACAGTAACGAAAGTGACAAACACATAACGAGTGGCGGCTTCCAACTCGACACAGATGAATATAAGTCAATAACTGACGACCAAACGGGGCAAGGCAGCGATAATTTATTAGATAAACTCTGACCGTTCACATACGGACCGGAATATGAGTCAGCTTTCCACAGATCTTATCCGTCAGATAATGAATATAGGTGAAAGGTAGTAAATGACGAAATTATAACTATATATAGTAGCAATGAAGAAAACGAAGACGATATTGCAAAATAATGAGACGCTAAGGAAGCTACGGAAACCTTGATTGAAGCAGCTTGTGCAGGAAGTTCGCAAGTTTCACAAACAAATCAATTGGAAAACGGTACCTCAATCTCGATCAGTATCGACAATGCAGACGCTGAATCATGGATGGATATAGAAACAGACGCAGATGACCTTTGAAGTGAGAATTCTACTAATTCGGTCAAAGGAACTGACTTTGTGAATTTGAGTGATTCAAACTAAATAATTTGGAATTACGATGATGTGCAATATGCATACTTTGACAAAGTAGAAAATATCGCATTCACAAATGGAGGTAGTGTGTATCTCTTTGTCAAATTCCCAATCGCCTACAAAGTTAGAACTAACGAGAATTTGGAAGACGAAACCATCAATCAGGAATTAATTAACAATATCAGTGTACAAGAGAGGGCAACACAATTAATAATAATAAACACAATATATATAGATATGCCCACAGAACATTTGAATGAGCAGGATCGCAAGTACTTCTTAAACTTTCAATTTAAAAGAACCTTTACCAGCGACAAATTTGATAGAACACAAGATCGAGACAGTTGACGATCAAGTAATAAATGTTTATCAATACCCAATATCCCAAGGATTGCATAAACCAGTATATAAAGTAGAGACGCATGAGACACTTTACATATGATCGTTTCAACATTTAAATACCTTTTTTATGCATTTTCTGAAGGAGACCACTTTCCGGAGGAGTGTAATACGGTCCTACTTTCTCTATTCGAACTACAGGATCGTTGGTGGCAATATGCCCCAGGGATAGCAGAGGCAAGAATACCTCAAAAGCTATCAGTATTTCAAAAATCAACGTGGAAACAACTAAACAAAATAGGTACAATCGAAGACGGCCATTATAGTCAGTCAGATCTCGACAGGCTACAAACGGTGAAAACACAAGAAATTTTGGAAATATATTAACAAAAAACGAAATGTCAAAACTTGTTAAGTCCAACTTCACAGAATGATGGGACAGCTTTCAAAAGTTTGGATTAATATCAGCAGACGTACTGATGATATTTATAATCATTCTAAAGTAAAACCTTGTAATTCTAACTCGCAAACGCGAGAGAATTGAACAAATATAATTTCTTTTACATCATTCGGTTATTTTTTTTTGTAAATTATAATTCCTTATTTCCGTTTAATCAACGTTTGCAAGTGAACTTTGACAAGGAGATTTCGGAAGATTTCTGTATGGAAGAATTCAGGAGGAATTCAGGAGAATTCGCTTGCCATTCAATTCAATGTTAATAGTCCAGGATGATTAATCGCATTTTTTGGAAGCAAGGAATTCTGGAGCTCTCACTTGCTATTCAATTCAACGTTAATAATTCGGGAGTATTATTCGCAAGCCAGCGACATAAGGAATTCGGGAAAATTTCGAGGAGTCGGCACGCGAGGAAGGACGATATCGGTAAATCCAGACGCCCTAACCCTCAACATGCGGAAGGATCACCAAGCAGCGGCTCAACCTGAACTGAACGCTCAAGTGCTCGCCACTCCAGCGCAGCCATTTCGATTTAAGTATCCTCGAGGATTCGATAATATCGGATACTAAGAAATCATATTTAAAGTCATACATAAATTCAAATTAAAGTCAAATTATTTCACAAATTCTCCGATTCTTCGTAATCTCCGGACTGGAGTAACCGGGACGTAACACTTTCTCTGCGTGATATACTGAGTTGCTGTATTAAGGGGATGTGCTACCGTCGGAAAGATTCCTACTTTACCGGTACTCGCATTTAACGAAATATATAAAGATAGAGAGTAATTTTTGGAAAAAACTCTCTGTTACGCCCTCGGTAATGATATAAACATTACGTGGTTCAAGTTTCATAAAAATCCATCCATAATTCGCGGAGATTTTTGTCGCCGAAAATTTCAGACACAAAAACCGCTATAAATTACAAACGAAATTTTCGGCGACAAAAATCTCCGTGATTTATGGATGGAAATACATGAAACTTGAACTACGAAATATTTACATCGTTACCGAGGGCATGACAGAGAGCTTTTTCCCAAAATGCATCTCTATCTTTAAATAATTCGTTAAATGCTAGAACCGATAGAGTAGGAATCTTTCCGACGGTAGCACATCCCCTTAAGTTTCAGTATTTGGTATACGTAAACGTAATAAAGGAAAGTTGACGTGTTTTTCCGAAATGGTTCGGCTACAACTGGGCATCGGCTACAAACATCTGGTTCGTCTTCTGCCTCGTGTGCGCACTGTCGCACGTGAGCTGAAAAGAGGTTGGAACCGCACAGAAAAGAAAATGAGTCGCTTGGAAAAATAACTGTTCAATTTATTATTAATTCTTCTGATAAAACCGCACTCACGACTGCGAGATGCAGAGGTTGTGCAAGGATGCGCAAGATGATCTGGAGCCATGGCGGTCGCGTTCTCTTTCTTGTTGCGTTCGAGCGCGAGATGTCGCGTCGATACTTGCTCGTAGAGAAATCACGAATATCTTGCCATCGAGATGTTCTACGGCCGGCGCTTGCATGTTTTCCCCGTACGGTTCGGTGCACGTACTCGTATCCACAATGTTAAATTGCACTGTTCTTATTGTTTATCTGCACTGTTTATCTACGCTAGTTATACACGGTGTATTATTTGTACTGTTTGTTTACTTTCACTCCACGCTTTCGTCACGCTTATATGAGTTAACGCTGGAACTGCTCGACTCGTACACTATAATCTGGGCAGGTTCTTTGCGCGCGTGTCTTTGCTGTCGTGGTCCAAGCAGGATTGATGGGCTTCTCCTATTCACGCTTGCGCGGTAGATGGGGTAGTTTTCAAACAGGTTTCGCCGTGTCACCTAGTCCTCTACTTTATGCTGTTGCGTGCCTCGGCCGTTTGTTTATTGAAATGGCGGGATATGCTTGCCCCATTCACTCTTTCCACCAGGTTGCTTTGTGTGTGGTAAAATAGTATTTTTCGTTGTTATATTGCTATCTACCAGAAATTTCTTCAATATGGTATTAACAAATTCTTTTCGGTTGTCTGAAATAAAAATTTCTGAGGTTCCATATGTTCCGCAGATTACGTTTTCTAACGTATTTTCACGGCTATCCTCGTTTTATTACGTAATGTTAAGTACGTCAGAAACTTACAAGGGGAACCCAGGTTTCTTCGGGACTATGCTTAAACTCTGGAAATTAGATTCTGGTACCTGAAAATGAAGTTTAGAACCAATATTTACGACTGATAGGCACAATTTTACAAGTTAACCGCTACTTAAGCCAAATATGTAATCATTTAAGTTGCTTCACGCTTTATAACGCGGCAACAAACGGAAATAAAAAAGGTTTCTTAATCACAAACGAAAATTGAGTATGCGATTTTCAATTTGAGAGGTTATACATGTAAATAGCTGAATTCGTTCAAAAGTTATGAGAGTTTAAAAATTAGGCATAATTGTGTAATGTATATTAGTATATAAATAATAAAGAGTTTTAAGTGCGAGATTGTGTCTAATTTTAAAACGCTCTTAACTTTCGAATGAGTAGACCTTTTGACTTTTACAACCTCTCGAATTGAATGTCGCGTTCTCAATTTTCATTTGAGATTTGGAAACATTTTAGGTTTTATTTAGTCGCTAATCTGTAAAGCATGAAACAACTGTATGAATTTTCGCGTATTGGGCTAGAATAGCGGTTATCCTGAAAGATTGGGCCCATTGGTCGATAAAATTGTTTCTAAACTTCATTTTTAGGTACCAAAAACTACTCCCCAATGTTTCAGTAAAATCGCTTTCCCGGAGATCATGGGTTCCCCTGGTTATTGTACTTTGAGGTCACGTGCTATGTCGCTCCTCAGTCTTGGGACCCAGATTGATCTCGACCTTGCTCAGACTTAAAATATTTCAAGTCTGCAGCAAACAATTTTGCAGTTACAAAGGCACGTGTGTCTTCAGTCTTTCGGTCACTTGTCTGACTAGGTTTCTCTTGTGAGCGTTCTTTGGCAAAGTGACCTTTAGTATTGCAAAGTATACATGCATAATTCTGCTTACAGTATGTTATGTACTTAGCACAGAACTTACCCTTACAATTTCTTTTCACATGTCTTTTTTTACACGATTAAAGTTGCTTGGAGTACTGCCGGTTTTCTTATTGCTATGTTTTTTTAGACAAGAGCGCTCGAGGGTTCACTTTTTTGGTTTACTTTCATTTTGTTAATCTTCTTCTACCTTGAGACGTTATATACCATGTTTGCTTTGCCTAAGTAGATAGCCATCTCGCGGCAAATTTCTTCTGCTTATGGTTGTTCTTCTTGCGACGTTTCAGTCATCGATCGCGCCTGCCTCGTCGAAATCTCTCCGGCTCAGAGGCTGTAGTGCCGGTTGAGGTAGGTTGAGGTAGGCCGGTTAGGTTTAGCCTCACGTGATTTTCCAAATTTGTTTGCTGGAGGTGCCTGTCTATTCTCCTTGAATCCTCTTCGAAATTCTGATTTTGCAGCGATTATCTCAGCGCTATATTTCACTGCGCTACTGTGTTTTGCCGCTTCCAATAATTGATTGATGACTATGGGAGATCTATGTTTTCCACCGTGTTTAATGTGATTCTTGTGAATCCTATGTCTATTCTTTCTGGCATGTGTATGTTCTCAATATATTCTATGTTGTCGTTGCCTCTATTTAATTGGGTGTTCTTATTGAAGTTTACTATATTTTCCGATAATTCGGTTTTCAGTTTACTTCTTTTTTTCTTCGTTAATTTTTTTTTTCTGTTTGCGTCTGATTTACAGGGATCTGATTCTACTCATTACTTCCTGAGGATACTAGTGTTAATTCTCTATATAACTTATCCATTCTTCAAATCTGAATCTCTGCTTTTCTCGAACATGTGGTTTTGTAATTTTGAATTTTACGGTTTGCTGGTGGATCTCAAGCGGCGACGTCTCTCCGACTCTGGAACTCTTTGTAGCGCCGAAGGCATAGCGCATCTAGCCTCACTGCATGTACTCAATTTGGCAGCACCACAGCTTCTAATCTGCGACGATCTGGACAGGCGCATCGTAAACCTTTTTAAGAGAAACTGTTCTTTTTCAGCCATTTGTCTCTCGAGGCTCCGGCCCAACCGCAGAGGTGCAGTATCATCTGGTCACCACAGGACCTCTAGGCTTCGCCAGGCCATGCCCTATCATAGACGATAAACTCACCGCAGCAAAGCATCTCTGTGACCTTCTGCTGCAGCAAGGCACCATATTGGCCGTCAAGCAATCAGATGGTCAGTCCGGTACATCTCATAAAGAAACCAAACAACAGCTAGAGGATCACATGCGACTACGAATGGCCCAACGCGATCACCGTTCCTGAGCTACTCTATCTCAAGGATCGAGGACCTACTGACGAGCCTCAACGGAAGCAAAATTTTCTCCAAACTAGACCTAAACAGGGTCTATTTTCAGATTCCCGTAGCACCGTATGACATCGAGAAAACAACGGTGACAACGTCGTTTGTACTGTACGAGTTTGTAGGCATGCCACTGGGACTGCACATCGCGACACAGATCTTCCAAAGACACATGGACAACCTCTGAAAACACCTGTCATTTGTAAGAACTTCATAGTTTCCTCCAAGTTTGATGAGCACCCGCAATACCTTTAAGCCATTTTCAAGGTGCTGGCCAAACCATAACTGTCCATCAATGCAACGAAGTGCGGTATTGCAAAAAGCGAGATCGCCTACCCTGGTTACGACGCCACCACAGCAGGCTCCCAACTACCAACAGAACGTGTGTCGGCCGTCCAAAACTACGCAAGACCAGCCACTATCGCAGACCGCCGTAGATTAAACGACATCTTAAACTATTACAGGCTCCCATACTAAAAGTAGCTCACCCACAGGCACCGCTCACGGATGTCCTCAAAGGCTCAACCAAAAAGAACACAAGCGCCCAATCATCTGGACGCCGCAGGTCATCTCAGCCTTCGAGGACTGCAAGAACAGCATTGCGTATGCCGCGCAGCTGTCTTTTATAGCAACACATGTCCCGTTAAGGCTGACCACGGACGCCTCTTCATCGTGCCTTTCTCTCCACCAGATGCTCAACGGAGTCTGGCACCCTCTAGGCTTCTTCTCCAAGAAGCTAACGACCACCAAAAAAAACTACAGCCTGTATGACAGGAAATTACTGACTATATTCTCGGTACCAAAAAAGTTCGACTACCTGCTAGAAGGCAGGGAGTTCATAGTGAGGACAGACCACAAACCGCTTGTGAAAGCGCTCTGGCAAAGACCTGAAATTTCGTCACCACGACAGCTCAACCAGCTTGACTACATCAGTCAGTTCTCCCTCACATTGGTTCATATCGCTGGTGAGACAACATCGTATCAGACGCGCTTTCATACGTAGAGACCGTCAACATGCTAACATCACTGAGTCCAGCAATCATCCACGAGACTCAACTGCAAAGAGACGTTTCTGAGTACCATGAGCTGGTTATATCATACTTACTGATTCAGCCACTCGTCACAGAGGGTCATCACGTTCTATGCGACATCTCCACAGGCCACCTACGACCGTATTTACCTCTGTCCCCACAATCCATTCACACGCTCATCCAAGCGATTGAGTGAACTCCCTCATGTTAAATGAAAAGTTCGTCTGGCCATCAGAAAATATGCACTCAAGTGGGCACGTGAGTACCTCCCGTGCCAGTGAGTACCTCAATGTAAACAGCAATCCTAGGCTTACTTACATCAAGTGCTGAGTGAATCTTTTCTGATAGTCATACCAAGACTTCATTTATAGCAACAGCTTATCTAAAACTAAACTGGTTACGTGCAAGTAGTGTGTATTTTTCGATAAAGTTAGATAGTCTCTTATGAAGCAACTTTTCAAAAACCTTGGCTAATTTTGATATGAGAGCTAACGGGCGATAATTACTTCCTTCAGATTTATTACCTTTCTTGTAAATTGGTATGATTTCGGCAGATTTAAAATGAGAGGGAAATTCACCTTTAGTCATACATTTATTAAAAATTAGAGCAAGCGGTTTACTTATGTATTGTTTTAGAGTTTCGAGATCTTCGGCAGAAATTGCATTAACTCCATCTGCAGTATTTTTTAGGAATAGGATTAAATTTTCAACTTCGCTTTCTGTAGCTGGTAATAAAAATAGTGATTTTGTATTTAAGGTAGTTCTCTCCAAACCCCTATATCTTCGAATATGTCTAAAATTTTTTCTATTTGTTACTTTAAGTATACTTTATACGTGGTTAAAATCTGGAACCCGCAAGCGGTATGAAATTTGGAGATATTGAGCCTCGAAATTGCATACTTTAACATTGAAAGCCTATACTGAGAACCTATGGCAGAGACGTTTCGTTCAATTGCAAACCAAGTTTTCTTACAATTTTTTTGAAAAACTAGCACATGATGTAAAATAACAATACCAATCGTGAGGAAAAAAGCTGAATAGGGCGAACGGTGCTTTTTTTAAAGATACAACAGTCCAAAGTTTTAATCCTAGCCTATAGTATATCTATATAGGTGCGCAGTATTTCACTCTCTTTAAACTTTTGCGTCTTATTCTATCTATCTTTCTTTCTATTGTCATTCTGAACTTTAATATTATGAATTTTGAGGTTTTCACATTAGATAGCGCTGTGTAATATCTTAAACAACAAATTTTCTAATTTAATACCGAGTTGAGCACCACGGCAGGGAGAGAACGTCCTTAAAGGTATTCTGTCCAGAAATTTATTTAGTATAGTGGGAATTTTATTGGCCTTACTAGGTCCAACTAAGCTAAAATATTCATTTATGTATTTTGCAATAGAAGTTTTGTCATTGTCTGTAATTCTGTCTACTACTATTTCATCTATATTTTGTTTCTAGTTTTCGTGGCCTATATTAGTTTTAATGGATTCCCAGAGTTTTCTACTATTATGTCATTTATCAAACAAGTTTCAAACTTAGCTTTAGCCATCTCAATTATATTGTATATCTTTTTTACATATTTTTTGTAATTGTCTTTTACGACAGAGTTGTTTAAATCATTTTTTTACTTAACCCATTAAAGACCAAGACCCCGATTTTCAACAACTTTTTCAAGGCTTTTTTTCAACAAAAAAAGGTTTGAAAAAATTTTAAAAAGATCATATCCGACGTATTTTGAGCTGTTCTTTCGAAAGGTGATACCGATTTTTTGTTAAAATACTCCTGCAAAAAAATATGGCGTGTTTTTCACGAAAAAAGTTAAAAAATTTGGAAATTTTTATCTTTATGAATTTTTTTTATAAGGACAATGCAATGACAATAATTCAAAATACTGCAAAAG
>UELU01145144.1:0-20047 GCA_900490025.1 Megastigmus dorsalis | reverse complement strand
ATTGCAATAGTATGCAATAATATGAACGGATCAACATTTTTTCTCAGAAATTATATCACAATATTTTTATTTGATAATATTGAATCAGAAAGTATGTCACAATATTATAATTTTATAAGTGCTCTTATTATGTAAAAAATTATCCGCTTTAATTCAAATGGTTAATCATAAATAATGGGATCTGCATAAGTGCAGGTCTAAGTCATTAATATATGATGTGCAAGACATATACATTTTCGATGATAATTATTACTTTACGTATCAAATTGAATAAAGATTATTATCTTATGGACTTCATGTAGAGATTTCGATAGACTTATTAATTATTGTCAATGCCAATAGTGTTATAATATGTATTAAAAAAAAAAAGTATAACCGACATGGGGTCACGGTAACAGTGTTGAAAAGGTCAATAATAAATGAACAATTTATTTTAAAAACATGCATTTTAATTTATTTTAATTTTTTTCTGTAAGTAAAAAATCGCTTCCTGGCTTAAAAAGTTATCCCTGGTAAAAAATTTTACTGATTTTCCAACCAGTTTTTAGCTAGAATCTTGTTTGGTTCTAAGGCCTTCATGAAAACTAGACACTACCTATATAATTGAATGCTAATTCAAAGCTAAACAATATAATTAATGATATAGAGCATTTGAAAATATATCGTTTGCTTAAGCACTACGAAACATTGCCATGTTGGCCAGTCAAATTGGTCAATTTTGTACCAGGGTAATTAATTAAAACTGTCAAGTGATCTATTCACACATTGGTCTTAACTGTTTAATAACTGAATTTATTTTATTCAAATATTAAACTAGAAAAACATCTATCATTACAATAAATTTCTTGGAAAAGAATTCAAATTGTGGACTTTCGTTTTTTGCAGTATAAGTAATATTAGGAGTAAATGAGTAATCTATGTTATTGCAGCAACAATAATTAAGACATCTAAAATATAGGGTATGCACGTACAATGAGTATAAGGAGCGTACTTTGTATGTATAAATATTATGTATCGGTAGTCACAAATGTTGCAGTGTGATTATTCAGTAAGCAAACGCCGTACATTGGGCAACTGTTTAGACATCAACATACGCGGTGTAGCATTTCTAAAGGAGCATCTAGAATCTATCAATATCGTTAGTATGGAGGTAACATTGCACTTCATTTATTTTAGACAATAAGCTAATTTTGAAATAGACACGTACGTTTTTCGAAAATCGTAAAAAATATTTTAACAACAAAGGGGCTTAGTTTTATTCTAAAGCTATAATTAATCTAAAGATACGCTATAAATGCGTATCTCAGCTTTACGATTTTGGTTTTTGTCAACATATCGTGTAAACAAGAAAAAGCTATTTAAAGATCATAACAGGGTTGATTCTCAATCAGTTTTTTTTTTGAAGAATTTAAAATAATCTTTCTATTAAAGGGATGTTGGAGCCAAATCAGCTCGTCGTTCGAACCGTTCTTGTCGGTATACGTAAAATTTATGCATCTGCTATCGATTCCAGCGGTCTCAAAATGTTCACAAATAAAATTCTCTAGTGCCATTGACTCGTTATTTTAGCCATGAGTACCTGCACTTTTTTTATTCTAACCTAAACTCTCGCTGGAATCGACAGCAGGTGCGTAAATTTTATTTTTAATTGAAATAACATATCTGATTTTGGATTTCTTCTGAAATAATTCTGAAATATTTCTCAATTTTTTTTATTTTTAAAGAAATATATGATAAGCTAAGTTGATTAATAAATTAAATTTCATTATCAGTTATATGCTAGAATCAATTAATTTTAAAATATTTTTTATTTATAATCTCTGTTAAGTTTTCTAAATGTAAAGCGAGCATCAATTGAAAATATAAATGTATACGACTACACTTGTAGATGAAGGTATGAAGCACAAAAAGTGTACATAAAAAATATGAGCATTTCAAAATTCATGCAGCAAAAACCAACTGACTGTAGCCGTGTGAGTCTCTTCGATGTTATGACTTCATTTATATTCATTTCCATTAGATGCTTCATAGTAGCTATAGTAAGATTTAAAGGTCAAATTAAGTTAAAGAACTTTTACTAATATTTAGTGAATAATATTATTATCAAAGCAGCAAAGAAATATATAAAGTTTAGCTAATTAAAATTGCGCTTTAACGTTTAAAGTAAACTAGATGTATAACGTTAAAAATATTTTAGAACTGTCAGTATGTTTGATTCGGTTAAAATTGAAAAGTGTCTAAAAAGATGATATATTGCAATAGCCATATATTATACTTGCGCAATAAATTTTGTCGACTAGTCTTTGAACTACTGAAAGACCTAAGAAAATACACACGAGGAAGATGAAAATGTCATACCCATGAACTATGCTTGTCATGATAGATTTAGTACCTTATAATAACATTGACAAAATTCCGAAATGGTCAGTTCATCGCTATTCTGAAAGCAGATTTTTTGAATTTTAGATAGGTAATTGTTTATATGTATAAATTGTATATAAACAGTAAATCGTATTGAAATTATGCGCGAAATAGTTGACAATGTTTTTTCTTAAAAAGAAATTAAAAACAAAGAAATTAATTCAAATTATATGTATATTTTCAGTTTGAGTTTATCGTTTGGTCACTTTATCAAGTACATTTAGTAAATTCTAGTTACATAGAATTACGCATGCAGAGACCTTTAAACACGTAGGAGTGAGGGAATAGGTGTGTCATATATTAGGTTTTTCTCTCGCTCTGATGGGCTTAAATGGAACTCGCGCATTCTCTATAGACCGCACCATGTGGTTTTAGCTTAAACCAATTATGAGTAAGGTGTATCGGGATTCGGATTCGGAGGTGACATACGACACGACATAAAGAGTTAAAATTTAGTATAATAAAAAAAACTCGAATCTTTTACACATTTGAAAGAATTATCAACTGCCCGCATCAACTTAGGTATATAATGTCGAATTGCTTTGAAAAAAATTGAATTACGCGGAGCCTTACCAATTGAACAACCAACGCTACGTTAATAATAATCATCGACCACATTTACATCCATGTCATTATAATCTCCGTGATTTGCAGTCGCAAATGTTCTCGATTATTTTCTGGCATTTTTAAAGAAGTATGTCCAAAACTTTCACAAAACTTTCACTATCGATTCTTACTTGGGAAATTATATATTTACGTTAAAAAAGGTCGAGGTGATTGTTCTCCTCATGCTACATATATAAGTAGAAGCAGACGAGTATAGAAAGACACGATAAATCAAACGAATTTTTATCAACTTCCTTTCAACTTTAACATAATTTTTTTAAAGTATTTTATTATTTTCTTATTTTTTAAATAATGACATTGGTTTTGTACGTTTCTTCTAAACACTGTTAGCAAATAGCGCTATTTATTCCGATCTCGCAGGCATCCTCCGTTTTTTACATATTCTGTGAATAACTATTCCTTTATAACTATATTTTATTTTAATAAATATTTTACATAAATGAACGGTATAGTAAAAAATGTCTTATGATTTTGACTGTAATTTAAATTTGTGCGCCTAGTATTTGAACATGATGGCGGCATTTAAGGCCGCTCAGCTGATTTAGCGGATTTAGCATACACGTTCGCGCGCTTTTGTAGCACCGAAAATAACGAACATTGTTTGTGCGTTACTTTACTGATTCAGCACAAAAGTCGAATAGATAATTTCCAGTTTTTAAGATTTTTAATTAGGAAAGCAGATGTAAGTTAAAAAAATGGAAAGTCCGGCAGATAAAGAAGCAATCAATAATGAGAATCAGTTAAATGCAAGTAACGTCAGCCAGTCAGCCGATAATCAAAATCAAGAAGAATCTCAGGAAGAAACTGAGCCAACTGAAAGTGAAGCTCCACATAATGAAGAATCGAAAATCAAGTTGACAAAGTTACCAATTGGAAGGGTTAGATCAATTATTAAAGCGGATCCAGATGTTAATCTTGTGAATCAAGAGGCTGTATTTTTAATTACCAAGGCCACAGTAAGTTTTTACTTTATTAATAAAAGATACAAATCAGGGCTTTAAAAAGCCTAAATAAAATGGATGAAACATTCGATTGTTTGGACACATTTTTTTCATTCAAATTAATTAATTATTTAAAAAAAGTATAGTTACAATTTAGAATTAAACTTTGACTGTGTTGTATTTTATTAAATTATCTTTATATGAGATTACTTATTATCTACAGAAGATATACTATAAAAATATTTTGTGTACACATATATTAAAGAAATGCAAATAAATTTTCTTACATCTAATTCTTTTAATCTAAACACAAAATTATAATTATTACAGGAATTATTCATTGATTCTTTGAGTAAAGAAGCATATAAATATACTTTCCAGTCAAAAAAGAAAACAATCCAAAAACATGATGTTCAAAGTGCTATTGACAATGTGGATGCTCTAATGTTTTTAGATGGATTGTAGACAAACACTGGATAATTAATACCACACTAATTGTTAATAAAGAAACATTAAATATAAATAAATAATAAAGTTGTTAGTTTGTAAAATAAGTTATTTGTACAAAAAATGATTAACAAATATTTAAAATGACTTGTTACATACTATTCTTCCAAAAATTTTTGTATATTGAAATAAATGTAGAAAAAACTGTTAAGTGTTTTTTGGGTAAAATTTTTTTTAAATAAATAATTCAATTTTAATCTGCACATAGTTTATTAGAATATTATGAACATAGCTCATTTCTTTCTCTTTAATGGAGCGAAAAACAAATCAGTCTTATTCCATATCGGTCAAATAATTTTATCAAATTAGTAGATGTTATAAGAACATCATCTAGTACATGAATGATGAAATGTTCACTTACATATACATTATAGACAAGTAGATTGATGAAAAAATAAATGTCAATGTAAATACTAGAAAAAGTGCAACAAGCACATTTTCATCGCAATAATGAATCATAAATTAAGGACAATGAGTTTGTAAGTAACTACAAATTTGTTCATGAAAAATTTTTATATTTGAAAATATTCACATTTAAACTATTTCATTATTATTTAGGCAATGAATAACATAAATAATTATCCCTAATTATTTTGAATTACATAAAAGTGTTCAGTTTCTTACCCATAACTGATTTGTTTTTAAAACAAAATTTCAGTATCTAATTTCTTTCACTATTTTATCTTTTTTGTCACTGTCAAAGAATTGCAATTATTACCTTGTATAAAATATTTAGGTTTGGTTTAACTTTTTAAATGTATGAAAAAACCAATAAAAATATGATATTTATAGAATTAAACTTCTTTTCAATCACAGAAGTTTATCATTTAGGTTTTTTTTTACATTATCGCAGGACAATTACACACCATACAAGATCATGTCGAAGATAATCGTTCACATCCATAACTTTATAACAATAAAAATATTTTAGATGTCTAGAGCATGTTACTTTTAGTGTCTTAAGTCAAAAAAAAGCAAAAATAATGCCATTTAGAAGGGCTTCATTAATCCAAAGCATTCATCAGAAAAGATCATTTAAAAAAAATATAATTTTAATAATTAAGAATATGTATTAGTTGAATCTGTATTCCATTGAAAAAGTACATATCACACTTGCTTACTTCTTACGCTTCGTTTTACGTCGTCGATTGTCACTTTTCATTGCATTAGGATCAGTGGCTGTATTCGATGTACCTGTTTTACTGTGGTTGTACAGGTTGTTCAAGAAGTCTTCAAATTCTGCCTTACTGCTTAAATAAATAAAAAATTTAATTTGAGTAATTATTAACAGAATAAGTTGCTCAAAGTACTACATTTATAAAAAATAGAATAAAATTATTTTATACAGTTGTACTTAATTAATATTAATGTCATGTTACTTAAAATGCGTATCAACTTTTTTAAATTTCTTGTATCAAAGTAATTCAAAAGTATAAAAATTATTAAATATTTGTAAAATTTGTAAACAAGAAAATAAGCTATAAGATCTAGATAATTTTTATCACTTCTGTACACAATTAAATTATAAAAATCCAAATAATAATATCAATGGAAATTACTTATTGAAAATTTTTCTTTTTGTTAGTGATTTATAGTCTATAAATACCTGGTATTTGGATCCGATTGTCTTTTTTTACTACTATTTGAAGTATGCGGTGGTGGTCGTTGACCCAAAACAATCCTATACTGAACAGTATGTGTATTTGCTTTAAGGTGTTTTAAGTTACCAGCTTGACAAGCAGCCCAATCTGTTACATCATACACAGCTCCCTCCATGCAAGCATAATAGTGCCAAAGGAAACCCATAACTCGAGATTCTGCCCAAATATCACCCTGAAAAAATTGTTCACAATTGTTACTTCAAATAAGCAGTTTTCCTCACCTAAACTTTTTTACTAAGTTATTGATACAAAAAATGTTGCAACATTATAAGTAATTGCTACAGTCAATCTTGAAAATATGAAAGCTGCATATTTTTTGTTAAACATAAGAAAATAATATTTATATTTTTAATTCACAATAAGAAATAATAAATATTGAATGAAATAAATTTTTACTTCTTTTGCACTATGTCGTATTTTGCATTGAGCACAAAAACGTGCAGCATAACATGGCCGTTGCGTCGGAATTCGCTTATGTCTCATTCCGCAATTTGTACATCGTATCGTGTTAGCAGCTTGTTCCATTTTCCTATGTAACTGAGAAAGTAAGTCGCTCAATTCACCCCAAGCTGCTTCAACCTGTCTTGTTTGATCAAAAGCTTGCCGTCGTTCCTTCAAAAAAATAAGTTAATTAATTTTATTTAAGTTATTACAAATGGAAATAAAATCAAAGATTAAAGAAATTTACAGGTTCGCCTATAATATCAAATGCATGAACTAAGATTTTAAACGCTTCCTCAGCTCCAGGCTGATTATTTTTGTCAGGATGAACTAGGAAGGCTTGTCTTTTATAATACTTTTTTATATCATCGTCAGTGCAGGTCGGAGTTACACCTAATATACTATAAGGATCCTTTCCTTTGCAGGCCAGCAATCTTTTCATTGCTTCCTCTCCAGTACTAGGCAAAGCTATATTAGTTTCTAATCCACCCCGTATCCAACTTGTACTTTCTTCTTTTTCTTCATTCTTTGATTTCAGTCTTCGCCAAAACGCAAATCGACTATTTCCGAATCGACCATCTATGTGTTTGCCAATAGTATTTAAAAAGCGAATTTTTGAAAATGTTGATACTATGTAAAACCACGAGTATTTTAAGTAAAGAAGAACATGATACCAAACACATTTTCCACTAAAAATAAACAAATATTTTATAAATATATTGTATAGTTAAATTTTAAAATAGAAGGAAAAATATAAACTAAATTGACTCAAAGGAGGATACTTACAGTTGCACTACAAGATTTGCACTCATACTGACAACATCAGAGATCAAATGTAAAAACCAAAAAAATATCTTTAATCCTACTTTGCTCCAGCGATTAAAGTATTTATGAACAGTTTTATACACATCTTTAAAAGCAGTATCCTTATTTTCACGTTTGCGATTTCTTTGACCTTTTTTTATTTGCTGTGCTTTCTCAGCTTGAAAGTGCTTTGAGCTCTTTTCCTTGGTCAGTTTTTTATCTTCCTTAACCTTATTATTAGCTTGCTGATTCTTTTCAATTTTTTCAGTTGAAACGGTTTGACTGAAACTATTAGTAGTATTATTTAAATTATTATTTATCTGAATTGGACGTTTTTGCAAATTATTTGCATTTTTTGTACTATTATTCTGAATCTTCGAATTATTTAATGTCTCTCCTTTCTCATTTTTCTTTGAAGATTTAAAACTTTTCTTTTTACCAAAATTATCAGTCCTATCAAATGTTAAGTCTGGAGATTCTGTTTGGGTACCAAGATTATCTAGCGAGACCCAGCGTCTAGATAAATTTGGTGTAATTTTTTCAGATGCCTTTTTGGGCAACTGAATTTTGGGCGAACCATGCTCATCACTGCCAAATGAATTTTGCCTCTTCAAAACTGCAGGTTTGGTCTTATTTTTTGAATTTTTACTTAAAACTTTTTTTGCTGTGTTATCCTGTTTCGGCTTTGACAAAGGAGTCGTTAAAGGAGATGGAGGAGTTGGAATAGATTTTGCTAAAACATACGAATAAGAAGGTCGCATAGGCTTAACTTCAGCTACCATTCTAGGTTTTTTCGGCTGTGTATCTAAAGAATTTCTAGGTAATTCCTCCACCTCTTTTGCTTCAGGTGTTAACTGAGGTACTGGAGTAACGTTAGGAGATCCACCAAACGGGGTGTATGTTCCTGATTGATTTGGCACCCAATTTCCTACAAAATTGTCTATTAACTGTTTCCCATTTGAATTTTGAGCTGATACATTGGAAGAAAGTGGCACCTACAAGTAACAATAATATTTATATAATAAGTAAAGAAATGTTACGAAAAACTTTATCATATTGATAAGAGAGAATATAATGCTTAGGAATAGGGTACTTTTTATTTATTAAACTAATTTGCTGCTTATCAGTAATAAAATCGTAGATGACGAGAATATTAATAATGTTTATTTTACTTGAATATTATATAGAATTATGATATCATAAAATGTATTTGAGTAACTTGATAATAAACATAAATGTCATCTACGAACCTGTGATTGTTGATTATTGAAAAGTCCATACTCTTGATCTATTATGCCTTGATTATTGTTGTATGAGGTTAAGTTGTTCAGTTGACATTGTTCTGCCATTATCTGAGAAGCATTTCCATAAATAACATTGATAAAATTGCCACCACCTACATCTACAGTGCCAATTAAATCATTGTTTTCATTTATCCCCAAATGATTCACTGATTGTGAAGGAAAATAAATACGATCTGATGTTGTCGAAGCATCATATTGTGGTACATCTTGCATATAGAATGGAGATGTTATTGGGTTCACTGATTGAGTATTAGGTGAATTAGAATGCACTGTTGAGTTAGCCATGTAATTCTGTACTTGACTAGGTGTATACTCAGCCCAGTTCGGAGACTGCGTTTGTTGATTTGAAACACCAAATTGAACATAATGTCCAGCAGAGTTTTCTAAATCTGCAGTCATGGCTTCAATGATCTTGTCTAAGGACATTCGTTTATAATCTGGTGGCGAACATTGTTTATCTGCCATCTTTGTTGAATTATCTATTTCATAAAAAAAAAATATTAACCTCAATAAAGATATTGCCTTTATGTTGTATCCTTATAATTTTTTTTAATAATAATGTTTTACAATATTGTAAGCTATTTTCTCAAAATGTTTTAATTTGTGATAATAATAATAAATAGTTTATAGCTTCAAACTTTGTTAGCTTAACCAGTTGATGATAATTGATAACTGATTTCTATTTATACTTCTAATGTAGCAACAAAATAAAAAAAAGTAATCGCATTAAAATATAAGCAGTGTATTATCTAATATAGTTTTAACAAAAGTTATACGTAATTTAAAATAATTTCGTACCTACAAATGTTGTAGATATTTTAATTTTAAATTCAATCGTTTCCTTATGGAAGAATACAGCCAGATGTGAACATAACCAAACTCTAATTTTAATAGGAAATGAAAAAAAAAACAGTTTAAATAGTAAACATTCGTGGACCTGGTATATAACGTAATCGCGTCAGGATTTCGAAACTACTTTTTCTCTGAACAACAATCCAGAAGTTTTGCAACAACATAACCTAAAATGTGGTCTCAATGTATTGACGTAATTTTGTGTTAAAAGGTTTATCTTTTGCAAGAAAAAAATCAAAGTAACCATTGATTTCGAATTTACCTTAAATACCAGCATCAAAGCCGTCGAATTCTGAATATCACATATAGAAGAACAGTAATGAACGCGTTAAATGCGATTATGTGAAAAAAATACAGGGAAAGAACGGACGTTCATATGCAATCTGATCTCTGTATTGGGTAAACAACACGAATCACAAGTTTTTAACACATGCATGTAAAAAACTATTATACATGGAGTCGTAATACTGTAAAATGTAAAGTGGTATGTCGAAAATATAAACAAAATGTAATTGACATTTGGTATTTAAATCGATTTCAGTAATAATATACTTATACTTGTATGATCGGTTTCCAATTCGAATGTATAAATTACTTGCTTATTTATTTATATTCTTTTGTTTACTTCTTTTTATTTATTAATACTTTTTGTAATTTTTATACCAAACTCGGTTACGTAATTTTTAATTATAATATAATATTGCATATTATTTACTTTTTAATTCAGGTAGACTTGTATGCATATATATATATATATAATTGTACAAAAGAATGTCTCAAATTTTCTATTAATTTTTTTTTATTACTAAATTTAAAATCATCTTATTATGATTATATTTTCTTTGATTATTACACTTAGATAAAAACAAATATCAATTTTTACTACGTCATTATAGCTATCGAAGAATAGTAATGTTTATATTATTATTTCTAGCAAAAAGAATCATATTATGATTATATAAACTAAAAATATCTATTATTTTAGTAGAATATAATTGTCACTATAATACTTACAATTTTGTCGTTAGAATTTAAGAAAAAAGAAGATAATTTCAATTACGTATCGAAAAAAGCACATTTAAACATGTTCCTAAAACTTTTGCCTGGAAAAAGTAACTATCAATAGCGCAGTAAGTAATAATTAAAAGAATTTTTATGTATACAAACAATTGAAACTGTCGTCAATAAACCTAAAATTGTCAAGCGTTTAAACACTGTTAAATTCCAAGGTTGAAAGTTGCTCATTGGAATGATTATGGTTGTATCAAAGGACTCCATCAATCCTATATCCTAACAACCATATATAGTTATGGAAACTGCATGATATCAGCTTTCTCTATTTCTCAATATATCGATCTAGCTATATGCACACCTACACTTCTCCTCTCTACCCGCTGAGATGCGAGACTTGGAAACAATGACCTTATTTTCATATAATTCTGGAAATTGTAATTTGTTCTTCTTTCCCTTTAGTTCAAGGTTATTTGAAATTTTCCTCGAGTCTTCGCTTCATAATGAATAAGCGTCTAATTAAAGAATAGGAAGTAGGTATATTTTATTGAAATTTCAGGATGATACAAAATAAAACTAAATTACATTACTATATAATATTTAGCGAGCTTTAATACTGTCTGGATACAATGTCTTGTATAAGGGATGCACTTATAAACAACAACTTCGAATCATTATTAAAATCATTTATTGTAAATTAACAATTAAAAATGGAGACATATGGTATAATAGCCATGGCGCGCTTAAATTAAATTTAAGATAGCGAGACTGTTAAATATAACATCGGACAAATTTAATGAACCGTCGCGCGATCGCATTATTGTCTTATCGAAACTTACATAAAAGGTACATCTTAAACGTAAAAAATAAAAACGCCGCCAAAGAGAGATCTAAAAATACACTAAGATCACTAAAAAAAAAACCAATAGATAAACGGTGCGCGTGTACGCAGATATTCGTATATTAGGATATATAGTCAGTCGATCCCGCTGATACAATAGAAACACCTCTCTTGTCTCGTGATCCTCACGGAGGGTAGGTATAACGCGGCGCGCAGCTGCAGCAGCTCGCGGATCCTATGGATACACAAAGAGAGACACACACAGACAGTTCACAGAATAAAAGCAATTTATAAAGGCTCGCATGATGATATACGCGTACGTTATAATGTATATATATGTATATCGCGTTGGGTGGCTCATCACCAAACCGTACATTTACCGACGGGATTCATGACACTGCCAACGGGACAGTTGAAGTCGTTGGCGAACTCGGGCATATTCGACATTGGGCCAATGACGCGGAATTCACCGGGGCTGTGCACGTCGGTGACTATGCGCGACTTCAGGGCCTCGGGCCTGTACTTGTTGCACCAGATATTGGCCGCGCTTATCCAGAACATCTGTTGGGAGGTGAAGGGCAGACCGGGAAGACGTGGTTCCACTCCCTCGCGGGACTCCCAGCTGTTGTAGGCGAGGTAGGCCTCCTTGATGCCGCCGTTGTCCGCGATGTTCTCGCCTTGCGTGTTTAGGCCGTTTATCTGCGGGAGGGAGAGAGACAGAGAGAGAAAGGGAAGCAAAACGTTATTTAGATTATCGGTTGGCCGCTGTCGATGTAACTGCATCTTGAGCGGATGCTCCCGTTACCAGGCTATATGTCTAATTTATTGCTGCACGATAGCAAGGATGCAACGAGTATAACGGTAATATTTTATATAAGGTAGAGATAAGTTGTTGATAAACTGAATAACTCTGTGATTTTCATGAAGATGTTTTTAAGGAATATACACTTATCGAAACTGATAAAATCTACTTTTTTTTTTTATGTGATGCTTAGAAGTACGTAAAGGAGTCATTCTATTAATTAAAATTCAACAAATCCTGAAGCGTTATCTTACGGTAATATATTCAAAAGTATTTTTTGATTAATTTATCATTCAAACGTGTTTGCAAGGATGAGATTTATGCACCTGAATTTGCATATTAATAATTTGCTCGTGAAAAAAAAAACAGGTTTCTCTTTTCTATGCGATCATCATTGTTTTAGTCTATAGCAATAGGCTGTTGAAAAACTGCAAATAATAATCACATAACTTATGCAGACCCTTATACTTATTTTTTTTACCATTTTCTGTCATCCTCAATCTGCTATTTTTAATAAAACATACACATGCTTTGTATACTTTCAAAGGCCAGGCATAAATTATTTATCGGTATCAGAGCCGTAAAATTCAATTTCACGGCCAGACCGTAAAATGAAAAAAAAAAAAATTCTAAAATGAACCATTTCACGTTAATAAATTGAATTTGTTGATTACGGTGTATATGAAAATGAATTTTACAAACTAGAAATCGTAGGAAAAATAAGATTTTACGTCTATGATGCGAAAAATAAAATTGCAAATACACTCACTTTGAGTCCAACTTCTTTAACCGTGTAGTTGCTGTATTGGTCGATGATGCATTGCGCTCGCTCCAAATACTTTTCTTTCGTTTCGGGCTCCCACCACTCGACCAGGTTTCCTTCCTTATCGAACTGTCGTCCCTCGTCGTCGAAGCCGTGCGTCATCTCGTGACCCATTACGTAGCCTATACCACCGAAATTCAGGTATTTCGGCCTGTCGTTTGTGAAGAACTCGCCTTGTAAAATACCAGCGGGGAATTCTGTAATTAAATATGATTGAACGATCAATCGCACAGTTACAATTTCATCCCTCGATGCAATTATTCTAACTTTTTTTATCGATTTATTGTGCGACATTTTTTAATGCTATATCAAAAGTATCATTGAAAAATTTGACGATCTATATAACTCTATATAAACGAGCTTCATTAAAAAATCTATTCATTTGAAAATATTGGGTGGAGCTCAATGACGTCATACAAGTCTCAGATTGGTAATATATTACTGACGTATGTATCCGTTGGGTCTTAAAACTTGATCCCAGGCTAAAGTCATCCTTCTGAATTAAGAAAACCCAAGGGATCGGTAAGACGAGCATCGTTATAAAAAAGAGGTCAGATATTCACTAGACGACCACGTGATCTCACCCGTGAGCTTTATAGATTTTACATTTTAGTCATATTCAGAATCGTTGTAAAAAAAAGTTTTGATATATATCTATATATCTCTATATACATATACTACGCAGTAAAATAATACAATAACTTGGAATGATAAAACTTAATTTATTCAGTTTTTTATACTTGTGCGTAAAATTCTGTGAATTCTTTTCTTTTATTGTTTTTCAAATATTTAATCTTATTGATGGATAATTCAATCTACGAATAAAACTATAATAAATTTCAAATGACTGTTTTTTCTCGTTGAAAAAATGTTACGGTTACGTTTTATTATAAGAAAAACATAGATTTATTATATAACGAAACTTACGAATACTGTTTTCCGAAGGTTCATAGAACGCATTGACAATAGCAGAGTGACCGTGAGTGATCCAGTCAGATTTATTCACGGGTTTTCTCAGCTGGTCAAAATCGTACGCCAAGTTGAATAGGCTCAAGCTCAGTTGGCTCTTGAGATAGCTTTCAGGATTTATTTTCAGGTACTGATAGTATTCATCGAGTTTTCGGTCGTCGAGGAACTCGTTTGGATAAGCGATATGTGGCTGAATCCATTGGAGCTTCTCGAGTGCTGCTTTCCTCGTCTTTTCATCCATCCAATTTACCTACATTAAGGCAGAATTGTAACATTTATTATAACAACGAGATTGTGTTCTTTTTTTATGATTGAAGAAGTAAGGTATAAGTATAAAATATCGCTCGTACTTTAATATTACTTCACTGTAGCTCGTAGAGGTCGATACCATTAATCTATCCTAATAATTTTTACAATTTAACTGTAAGAACGAGTTTTAAAAGCAATAGAGAAGTCAAACTCCTGTAAGTAAACGGTGCACTTGGAAATTGATAAATCTATACAGCTAAAGTATGAGAAGTATATCTATATGTCTGTGCCGTCTGACTACATTCGACTTTATCTACTAATTTTCTCTTTTTTTTTTTTAATTATTTCATCTAGTTCGAAAATATAAACCAAGTTATAGTACTTTAATATTTTATTTCATTTTCCAGCCTTCTTAAATATAACGGTTTATCGCATATCTATTTGCTCGATTCATTGATCCATCGGTTCAACCTTTATTTGATATATTCACAGTCACATAATTTCTAAAAAGATTTAAGATAAACCGATATCGCTAGTAAATATTGCCTTACAAATAACATCCGTAAAATTCTTTCCAAGATCAACAAACCTCATATTTATTCTACTCTATCGTTGCAACGATAAATGCCATCTAAACTTTCCACATCGCTTAATCATCTTAGACTACAATTAACTTTCAACTTTGTATAAAAAGACCAATAAAACTTATTTGGTCAAAAAAAGATGGAAAGAAAAATCATCCTTTGTATTGTCTTAAAATGCGTAACAGGAATCGGTAAAGTACTATTCTAAGCTGAATGTCAATCGTAGTCGATGTCAAGATCGTTCTTCATATCCATGAAAGGTACGGGCCATAAAACAAGATATTTCTTTTGTTCTAAAATTACTTTAGTCAATAAATCTGTTTAAAATGTATCATAACAGGGAGAAACAATTACACCAGGCGCACGAAATACACTACCGCGATACGTCTTACTTATAATTCTGATGTTTGTCGTACCTCGGTGAGGAGGTTCTCGAAGCTCTTGCGAATGTCCTGTATGATATCCACGGCATTGGCCTTGGCGCTCTCGTCGAAGTGTCGCCTGACGTACAAGGCCCCGCTGGCTATGTAGAGACTACTGGCCGCGTAGCCTACGCACTCCTTCCATCTGGGCTCCTTGACACTCGTGCCCGTGAGGGAGGCCTCGAATTCGCTCTGGGCGCGCTGTACGCGATCGCCCAGTAGAGCCGCCGACTCGTCCGCCACCCGCCACATAGCGTAATTGCCGAGGACGCGTTTCGGTGTCTTCGCTATGAGGCCGGGCAATGCCTCGAGGAAGCTCGGTACCACGACTATCACCTCCTCGTTCGATTTGACGCGTGCGTGGGGTGCGAGCAGTTTGTTCGCGTACTCGGTCCATGGGACGCCTGGATATCTGGCCTCGAGATCCGAGACCCGCATAGGATTGTAGAGCTTCGACATGTCGCGACGCTTCTCGCTCGGCAGGGAGATCTGGAATAGCGAGAAAGGGAAAATTGCAGTTTGCATGTAGGGGAATAATCTTCTAGGATAAAGGCTTCTTTCCCTGCCCTCTCTAGTTTCGAGTCTCTCGCCGCGACGACAGTTCCAGAAATTCAGGGTATATACTTTTATTTGGGATACTTATAGATATGTAAAATTAATAAACATATCATAGATAAATTATAATTAATGTACACTTATTATTATGTAATTGTATGACATCATATACATTACATTATATATCAATATAATAATTAATATATTAATAATACGTTATATAATGTAATTAAAGTACATAGTTTGCTAGGATCGTCCCGAGTTATTAGATTTTCGGATCTAGACTCGAAAGGACCCAACCGTCGATTCATTTCGACAAGTTGCGCAACAGCGCTACGAAGCAGAAACGATGAACTAATCGGACAATGATCGTCGTACACTCAACGCACATTTGTGCACATTGAACCTTTAGAAATTCAAATAACTCGCAATAATATCTATTGATGTTTCATAATACGGATTTTTGGTACAATATTTCTCAAATAATATGGGCAATTTCATGCTAAACGAACAAGTAACCATTTAAAAACCTTTTAACTTTAAAGTAAAACAAATATTTTATTTTTTAAAAAAACTCATAAAAAATTTTTAGTTAAAATTTTAGATGTTTTTAATTTTTTGCTTATAAATTCTGGACTTAGTTCACTTAGTTGAAAATTTTCTAATACAATAAAGTATTTTATATAGTTAGTAAACATTTAAGAATAGTAAAAGCCCGTCAGAGTAGAAAAGTTTTAATTTTTCAAAATTTTTTTCGTAATACATTGCTGTCTTATTAATGTAATTTTTTTATCGGAATAATTAACATCGTTACAAATAATATTTCATTAGCAACATAATAAATATAATTACACTATTATTGTAATATATTCAGTACACAAATCTATCCTTACCTTAGCCAGTTCGATTTCGAAATTGAGGGATTCAGCAAGTTCCTTTTTCGCTTCTTCGCGATCAGCACCGAATATTTCCGCGAAATCGATCATGTACTTGAAATAAGCTTGAACTACTTTTTCCTCCAAACCTTTCGCCAAATACTCCTGGGGAAGTCCCAATGATGCTTGATCCAACTAGAAATAGAATTTTTTAATATTATATCGAATACGCTACTTTATAGATTGAAGAGTTGTACCAATACGGTTTTTAAAATATTGCAATTACTCGGAAGACTGAGTAAATTCAATGTAATATAATTATAGATCGAATACGTTATACAAAAATATAAAGTTTGACATTGCACAATTTTTGCACTCATTAATTTGCACACTGGAAAAGGGTAAGATTATAATCAGATGTTATTGATTAAATACTTTTTGCCTTAATCTTTATAAGTGGTTTAAGTGAGTCTTTAATTATTATTATTTATATTTATATAATTGGTTAGTATCATCCTTACACCAATTCTAAATTACCTATAGTGTATTAATTATAATCATATAATTATTAATTGGTGATAATATAATATATAATTAACTTTCAAAACGTTAAGGTTATCGATTATTACTTATCATTTTAAAGTCGATTACCAACAAGATTAGTTAAGTACAAACAATCAGAAAGTGATCAGCGATTGTGCTTTATTAGGATCAAAGTTAAAATGTTTTATAGAATTCTTACACTACAAATGATTCGAATTAAGCAGTTGTTTTCATTATTGTAAAGTGTTTTTGGAAGCTATAAATTAAAAAGCGCCTCTATAACTTTCCTATTTCACAATATCATTATTGTTATCGTAGCATAGTTATATAACTATAACATTATATTTTTATTAAGTCAATACTGAATATGTTTATATACTCTATAGGTGATATTAAATTGTAGGGGTAAAGTATCGAATCTAGATTATACATATTAAATAGCATTATCTGGGGTTCTAAATCAACAACTAATAATTTCAAATACACTCACGCTTATAACTCGTCTGCTATTATTCTTCATATCGACTCCCACTTCAAAGTTGATAAAGTAGTCTAACGAGTAGCCCGTATTACGGAACCTG
The DNA here is from genome assembly GCA_900490025.1 of Megastigmus dorsalis. Lineage (NCBI taxonomy): Eukaryota > Metazoa > Arthropoda > Insecta > Hymenoptera > Megastigmidae > Megastigmus > Megastigmus dorsalis. The sequence continues at coordinate 2,234 of UELU01145144.1, read as the reverse complement.
TAGACTGCCTTTTTCCAATCGAATTTCGATTCATCCCATGATTTGCCTTCCAAAACTGGCCAGCCGCCAAGTTTTTTCAGAATATCTCGAAAATCTTTATCCCCGGTTTTCTCGATTTGGGCTGCAATCAAATGATTGGAATTCGCGAGGATTGGAAAAAAAAAAGTAATGCGGTTGAAAAGAGAACGGGGGAAAAAAAATATCGAAAGTCGAGGTTACCTGTATCCATGCAAGTCTTGTAGTAAGACTGCAGCAATTTGAAGGCTCGCGGGTCACGATCCGTGACTCCATCCTGTATACTGACCCTCAGCTGTTCTTGAAGCTTGTCATTGATCTTGCTGAACACATCGAGCTTGGATTTGTCGTCGGGTATAACGGAATTCTTGATGAAGTTGCCACAAGTGAATCGGTAGAAATCAACGCAGGGATCGACACTTCTATCCATGTTGGTCAGAATCGAAGACGCTGCAGGGGTTCGGATTTGCAAGCGTATGATACGAAGGTTTTGAATAATATCATGATTGAATCAATTTTTAAAAAAATAGCAATTGCATTTCTTATAAGGACCCAAATACTATTTTAAATAGTGACAAGTTATTAACATTTATTAATGTAAGCACAGTTAAGTAATAATAATAGGTAAGTTCTTTTTGACAAATTCATTTTTTCAGGAATTCCCTTTTTTGATTTATTCGATGGCAATTTTCAAACTTTTCCTGCTAAGCATCGTATTTTAGTTTCCCGAGAGAACACGCGAACTAGCTATAAGTCAAAGTGTTGTTCTTTCTAATGCTAATAGATTTTTCAAATAAAAATTGTTTGCGAACTACTTTCGCGAACTACTTTCGTATATAATATTCTACGCAAAGTATACGGTATACCTTTTTTAACAGACCCAAAAGATTTATGCATTAAAAAAAAAATACAATTATTTTTAAATTTATTTAAAGTCTGTAATGTGTAGTTGTGCTACAATGATTTTACTTGTGACGTAATTTTCTTCCCCGCAATTATTTCACACTTGTTAAATTAAATTAAATTATATCGTACCAAAAGCGTTAAGGATTAAATTATTGTATTATCATATTATTACAGACGAGTAAGAAATCAATTTGATTCCTATTTCAAATACTTTTAAATTATTTTTACTGACCTGCATGAATACATCCTGGTGTTTCGCAAATCTCCTTAGAAAGTGCTCCTTTGTTCAGAAGGTTATTTTCTTTGCCCATTCTTACATATTGAGCTATAATTTTAAAGAAAATAAAAATAATACATTATATCAATAGTAGCTACTTCTCCATTCAAGAATTTGAAACAATAGTTTTTATTATTTATTGCTTATTACCCACTTATAAAAAATGCGTATTTGATAAATGTTAAAAGATAATCAAACATATTTAATAAATAGTCCCGTTTCAAAAAGTCTTTACCGATTTTGAGTATTCGCAATTGCTCAAACTTATGGAAACATTCGCGTTAGACTGAAGAAAAAGCTTGTGCAGAAAAGTTCGCGGTGATCGTAAATTCTTTTTATTAGCAAATATATATGAGCATTTAATAGAAATTATGCAGGCATTAGATAACGAATATACCTTTGTCAAAGCGTTCGTAAAAAAAAATTCGTGTTCACGGAGGAAAACTCCTGCAGATTATAATTATTATTCTCAGTCGTTTTTCAGCTTTTGTCAAAGCTAGTTCAAATTGTAATTTGCGTGACTATTTACATTGAGTGGGGAACGACAGTTTGTATCCATATTGTGGGTTTATAGAAGAGGTCGGTGCGAAACTAATATTTATTATAATAAGTATTATATTTAAAAAAAAAAACTAAAAACATATATATTAATAAATTTTGAGCAAATCTTTATACAATGGCATCGAGAAATATAAAGATTTAATAAAACATTATACGAACATCCTCTCCAAACGATAACATTAATTCCTCTTTATGGTTTATATGATAATTATATGCGATTGCGGGTCAAATAAAGAGAATCTCAAAATAGGTTTTATGCGGAACAGTCAATTTTAAAATCACGTGCTTATAATTACAGAAATTAACACAATTATTTTTTAAATTACCACAGGATTCAATGCGTCACACATGCAAAATTACACGATAAATCGCTACGCACACATATCCTTGTGTTAGACTAAAGAAAATATACATATACATATATATGTATGCACACACACACACCTACACCCACACACACACACACACACACACA
>UELU01145142.1:2798-14244 GCA_900490025.1 Megastigmus dorsalis | reverse complement strand
ACACTACATCCATTATAATTAATACAATAAAGTAAAAATATAATAAAACCAATAATTTCAAATAATTTAGTGAGTGATTTAGTTCTCATAGACTGCAGGAAGAACACTATTAAATCGAGAATACACGCCGTAAAAAGGAATTTTAAAAAAATCCTAAAGTCATTTTGACAAAAAGTCATGCTCGTATATAGAGTCGCTTTGATGATTTATCTGCAGAATAGTAATTAGGATATAGAAGCCACCTATGGAGTAAAAAAATAAACAGTGCATCGCGTGGGGTCGCGCGCCCTACCTTGCGCCGTGCGCGGCGGCGGCGATGAATCTACTCTTTCGCATCGTTTTTCTCGAAGAAAACATCTTCAGCACTTTCTGGAAAAAAAGTTTTTTTATGTAAAAAATCCTCAGCTTTCCATCTAAAACATGAAAAAAAAATATTAAAAATACCTTTTTTGAGATATAAGACGTTTTATAATTTTTAAAGGTGAAAATATAAAATTTTGAAATAACTGCTTACGCCATTGGAAAGCTGAGGAAAAAATACATCGAAAATATCTATTGGATATTTTTTTTAAGTATATTTTAGTATTGCAAATACGAGTTAGAAATAGCATGATTTGGCGTTCGCGCGCCGCGCTAGGAGAGTTGACGTGAAATGCCTCATATATATAAAATCAAACGTTAGGCTTTAAAAAAGTTGTGAAATCTCCTTCAAAAAGTAGAATGCAGACAAGCATGCTTATATATAAAATCAATACTAATTAAAGAAACAATATTGTAAAGTTTTTTAATTAAGTTAAAAAAAATTACTATAAATTAAAAAAATTTAAGAATACTAGTTATTATAATTGATCAATTTTAATATTACATAAGCTATATAACGATATAAATCTCAGGTGCACAATGAAATATTTTTATTTTCACAAACAATTCTATTGCACTGCTTTCGAGAAATAGTGGAGAAAGCGAAAGCAATTGGCGAGTACAAAAGCGTCAGCAAAAGCTTCGAAATTTTTCAAAAGCAAATAACTATATTTGGTGGATCATTCATAACAGTAGCAATTGTTTGCGCTATTTTGTGGAAATTATTATTAGTGGGGGGTCCCCTTATTCTAATCAGGAAGAGATTGTTTTCAGAGCAGAAACAACAACAACCTGCAGCAAGCGAGATACAAAATATGGAAAATATGCAAATAAAACCAGCACAACAGAGGGGAATACGCATCCAAAATCATCCGAGAGTTCAAAGCATGACCAATCGACCACCTAGCCTAGAAGAAAACGGACCTCCATAAAAGAAAAACTTTAGTAAAAGTAAAATGCAGACATAAGTATGCTTATATATAAAATCAATAATAATTAATGCAACAATATTGTAAAGTTTTTTAATTAAGTTAAAAAAATTACGATAAATTTAAAAAATTTAAGAATACTAGCTATTATAATATAATAGATCAATTTTAATATCACATAAGTTATATAACGATATAAGTCTCAGGGGCATAGTGAAATATTTTTATTTTCACAAACAATTCTATTGCACTGATAAATTTACAAATTTCTAATGCGAACAATAGAAGGTTGTGAAATCATGTGTGATAAATAGCCAAGTAACTATATTTTTGATTCGCAAAAACACAATATAAATTTTATTTTTTCGTTCATTATATAATTTATTACTCCAAATGCTAAGGTTAATATTAATTTATAGAGTTCATCGATTACATCAGCATTAATCTGCTGAGTTTAAGGACTATTTCCTTCAAGCTCAATATCTTCCTTGTTTACCATTAAGTTTATTTATACTGGATAACAAATACATCTACCGCAGTCTCAATATAAGATCAAAATGAAATGAGTTTTAACTTGGGTGTGGTGCCTTATTAAGAATAGCGATGCCAGATAACAATTGTTAACACCTATATGGTAGCTTCGATAGCTTATCTGGCATCTCTTTTCTTAAAAAACGGATGCTTCTTTATTAACTTTAAAATAAAAGATGTTCAAATTTGGATAATTTTTTTTCACTTATGTCCCTTGATGTTCCATGGAATATAAAACACTTAATTGACCACTTCGACATTTAGTTTTAACTTCTCTGTCCCATTTGTGTTAAGGAAGCAAGGCAAACTGCCACAGTTCTAATATTAGGTGCTGCAAACAGTTGCGAATATAATGCGCCTCGACCAGAATGATAGGTTCACAATTTTATAAAATATCTTTAATCTTAATAAATAACTAGTAACATACTTGTTGGCCTGTCTGCAGGCAATTTATCGATGGACTAACGTCACTCGGATGTATATATATTCTTTACTTTTGTTCGGTGGAGAGTTAAAGAAAAGTTCCCGGCGACTCTGCGCGGATGGATTTCGGCTGCTATCAACGGCGGCCGAGCCGCCGAGAAAGTAGAGGGAATGGCTTAGCGCGGGCCGGTCGGTCATCGTCGCTTTGACAGAGAGTTAGTATGTGTAGCTCAAAGGTCGAGGAGCGTGAAACCGCGATCGCGAGCACGTTTTGAGTCTTTAAGTATTAACGCTTTAATAAATAATTTTGCATTCTCTGCTGAGATATATTGAGATTTAAATCGTATCGTCATTACGTCGATAACGAGGTGTTTCCGCTGATGGGGTGCCTTAGATAGTGAGTTACTCCGGTGCGAGAAGGAGATCCGGTTTGGCCGTAGAGCCAACTCTCTGTCGAGGAGTAGCTCTAAATCGAAGGTTTCTCCTCGTGGGGCACCCGATTATTGAAAGAGACATTTTAATTGACTCCTTAGTCATTATAAAAAGAGCCCTCTAAAGATTACACAGGCCGACAAATTTTAAAGGCAGAGACCAGACCTAACATTTCCGAAGGATTTTGATGCCCTGAATCCGAATCCGAGCTCAAAATTGCTTCTGTACGTCAGGTTTTCAAGATATATTAACCTAAAAGTGCAAAAAACGCGTTTTTTAGCTGTTTTTGAGGTTATGTAACCGAACACGAAAAATGTCTACCACAAAAGCTAATATGGAATTTGAAAGTACTAATCTTCCCCTTTCAAACCTACTTGGATTTATTAGGATATCTTTATTTTTCACCAAAATATTGTAATTTATATTGGATAACGGAGAAATGGCCAGACAGATTAGAGTGGACAGTTGGTCAGTATAATGTTGTTTATGAAAGTCTTGTTGACGGCCGCCATATTGGATCTTCTAGGGGTTATAACAAAAAACTGACACCGGCAATAGAAAGGGCATCCTCGAAAAACCCTGAGATAATATTTTGAAGAAAAAATATCGTACCGTCAGCAATAGAGAATGCGTTGTATAAATCTGAACACCTCAGCGTTAATGGGTTAAAACGCTAAAATAAAAAATTTCAAATTACAATATTTTGGTGAAAAATAAAGATATCCCAAAAAATCCAAGTAGGTTTGAAAGGGGGAGATTAGTACTTTCAAATTCCATATTAGCTTTTGTGGTAGACATTTTTCTTGTTCCGTTACATAACCTCAAAAACAGCTAAAAAACGCGTTTTTGCACTTTTAGGTTAGGATATCTTGAAAACCTGAAGTACAGGAGCAATTTTGAGTTCGGATTCGGATTCAGCGCATCAAAATCCTTCGGAAATGTTTGGTCTGCTTTCTGGCTTTTGACTTTTGTCAAATTTTGTCGGCCTATGTTATTAACGAAAGAGCCTAAAAAATTAAGGTATCGCGGTGCACCGGCGTCTGTTGAATTTCGCGCGTTGCAAATCATCAATGTGATCAATTTGTTTTACAATCTTGTACTTTTCTGGAGGTTTTTATGCCTTAGGGTTTTTTCTCCGAGCAAATAAAGGCCTTGTGCCCCCGATTGCTCAAATTAGTGTTTCATTTTATATAAATCCCTTCCGTGATAGCGATAACCCCGAAAAAGAAAATAGAAGAATTATTTAAAATCAAGTATCCAGTGTGCTAGTCCGCCAAGGCCTGGTTTGCATCATGGTGATAGTTATTATGCGTTATCAAGAGATACATTTGACATAGCGGTCTTTTGGCGGAATTCTGAGAACTCGCGTGCTAGGACGCGCCGAGTGTTTATGCTTAGCACTCGTAGTTTTAAAGATCTCTTTATTCGTCTGAAGCGTGCGCTCGCTCGCTATCGGCTTGATAGTCAACATTTTCTTTCTTCCGGCAACGTAAACAAACTCGGTGCATCACCGAGGACAACGGCCTGTTTAGTTGCGTTGCCAGAAACACGTGAATGTGATGCGGCTTTGTTCGGCAACATGGAGCGGTACTGCGCCTTCATAATAAAATTTACCAGGCATAAACAATTCGTAGAATTGTACTGATCGGCTCGTCTTGAGTCGACTTCTCGCTATCACCGTGACATTTTGTTTATTTTCAAGTGAATAGTCTTCGATACTCAAAGGATTTTCCTTTGTCGGTTTTCGAATTACAATTTGTTTCGTTTTAAGATCACAAGGTTCACTCTTTTAGTTTAATTTGGTTTGAATTTGCGGCGAATTGTATTAGTTATCAAGAAATGAAAGATCGCGTAAGAATTATCGCGCAAAAGCGAGCTACGCTTAAATCACAATTAACAATATTGCGCAATTTGTTAGACAGCGATAGGTACGATGCGACAAATGTGAAATTGCGCTTGGATCGCGTTAAGAGCCTATGGGAGACATACGAAGAGCTGCATGATGAGTTGGTTGTGATGCAACCGGAAATCGATCGGGTGGCCGAGATCGACGAGATTAGAGGTAGATATTTTTCGGTGACTAGTCGAATCAATCCGATAGTTGGAGCATCAACATCTCAAAATGAGAGCCTAAACTTTTCAGTGTGTCAGCCGGGCGAAGTCAAAAAAATTAAATTGCCAGTAGTAGAGTTGTCAAGATTTAGACGCTTGGATTTCTTTTAAGAACACCTTTGAAAGTATTGTAGATTCGCGTGTAGATATTTCCGATCTTCAAAAATTTTTGTATTTGAAGAATTCCTTGAGGGGGGAAGCTTTGGCGAAGCTTTCCATTTTCGACGCGAGCGCTGAAAATTACAAGAATGCGTGGGATTTTTTGAAGGGTTCTTATGAGGGAAAAAGAATCTTAGTTTCAAAACATTTAGATGCGATAATAGATATGCCCGTGTGCATAGAACCTACACAGAAGAATTTGATTAGGCTTGTAGATGAAATGAACCAGAGAGTAAACGCGTTACAGTCGTTAGGAGTGTAATTAGACTCACCACTTTTAGTTGGATTTTTGGAGAGGGCCTTAGCTAGCTCCATCAGAACAAAGTGGGAGGAAACTTTATCTTTAGATAGACTTCCGGTGTTAGAAGACTTGTATAAATTTATAGCTGAAGCGGCTTATCGCTTGCTCACGTTGGATCGGGAGGCCGTTCGAGCAAGACCTGATTTCAAGGGCGGTATGCGCGCGATTTCTTACAGAGACGCTGCCCCGGCTAAGATTCGTAAAGGGAATGTAGGCCCGCGAGCCTTTCATTCTAATACGACATCAAACTGCACGCTGTGCAAAGGGTTGAGTCATCCGCTATTTAGGTGCGAACGCTTTGCTAAGCTAGACGTTAAAGAGAGATGGGGATTAGTGAAGAATCTCGGTCTTTGCAGAATTTGTCTTCGCGCGCATCCCGGAGATTGCACATTTCGATAGTGCAAAAATTGCGGTAAGCGTCACAACCAATTGCTTCATGAGTTTAAATATAAATCGGCACCGGAGACATCAAGCGCGAAGGGTGAGATTTCTCAATCTGCGACGAAGAGCGAGCAAGATAATGCAGGCGCGCGAAAGGATTGACTAGTTTTGAATGCGGCTATTCCGACAATTTGATCTTTTGATGAGCGCGTTGGTGCGAGTTAGGAATAAACAAGGAAATTTCGTTGTAGGCCGCGCTCTACTAGATACATGCTCGTCTGCCCATTTTGTAACAGCGCGCTTCGCGCGTAAATTAAAATTGCCGATCCAGACTTACGCTACGCCCGTCAGCGCTATTGCAGGCTTGCGTACATTCTCTGAGGGATTAATCGATTTGACTCTTTTCTCGATTCACAGCGACTTTAGCAAGAAACTTTCATTCTTGATCGTGCCTCAAATTGCAGAAGACCTGCCGTCGGAAGTTTTTCCGCGAAATGCACTAAATTTGCCGCGCAACGTTAAATTAGCCGATTCGCAGTTTCATCTTCCCGGCCCGCTCAACTTATTGATCGGAGCTGGTGCTACTTTATCGTTTTTTTGCATAGGGCAGAAAAAATTGGTGCAAGATGGATCCGACATTTTTCTGCAAAAAACTCAACTAGGATGCATAGTCGTTGGTGGTTTCTTTGATTAGGGCAGGGGAAAAATCTCACATTGTAAATTAACTGATTCAGCCGCGCAAATTTCGAAATTTTGGGAAATTGATGACCTCTGTTCGAAAAGTTCTAAATTCTCGGAAAATAGCGATTGCGAAAAGCATTATCAAAAATTCTCCACTCGAGATGCTACGGGGAGATATATTGTTCGACTTCCTTTCAAAAATGAAAAGGTTCGATGCAAATCCTTCTTTAAGAATAGAATATAGTCTCGTCATCAATGAATATATCTCATTAGGACACATGTCGTTAGTTAGAGAAGAAGAATCCAACGATTATTATCTCCCCCACCAGGCGGTATTCAAATCTTCAAGCGCTACTACTAAGATGCGCGTTATCTTCGATGCGTCCGCGGAGGCGGACATTCGCATAAGTTTGAACGGTGCGCTTATGGTAAGACCCTTGATTCAGCCGAAATTATTTGGTCATTTGCTAAGGTTTAGAACTTTTAAATATATCGTCACGGCCGACATAGAGAAAATGTATCGGCAAATATTAGTTCATCCGGACGATAGAAAATTCCAGTTCGTTTTTTGGTTCAATCGAGGACAGATTCAAACTTTTCAATTAAATACCGTCACCTTTGGCGTGTCATCGGCTTCCTTTTTGTCAATCCACACATTAAAACAGCTGGCGGAAGACGAAGGTAAAGATTTTCCGATCGCGGCTGAGATTATAAAACGAGATTTGTACGTTGATGATTTGGTTACCGGAGCGAATCCTTTAGATGAAATCATAACCATTCGCGATCAAACTATAGAATTATTAAAAAAGGGCGGATTTAATATTCGGCAATGGGCTTCCAACCATCCTCGTGCACTTAATAATTTAGACGAAAACTTAAAAGATCTGAATTTCGCAGCCGACGAAAAATCGATTTTGTGCCCTTTGGGGATTTCTTGGAACGTTCAACGAGATAAGTTATTTTATACTGTAAATTCGATCTCGACTAAAGCGACAAAGCGCATCATCGCTTCAGAAGTCGCTAAGATCTTTGATCCATTAGGCTTGCTAGGGCCCGTTGTACTCTACGCTAAAACTCTGATGCAAGGTTGCTGGAAGGCTAAAGTCGATTGGGATGAATCCCGTTGAGTTGCGTACTTCATGGACGTCTTTATCTGAGCTACCGCTTGTCAACAATCTTGCGTTCGAACGGCATCTATTAATTGAAAATCCTTCGAACATTCAATTGCATGGTTTTTGTGATGCTAGCAAGATCGGATACGGAGCATGCTTGTACGTGCGGTCCAGCGATACGCACGGGAGAACGGCGGTGCGACTCTTCTGCACTGAATCGCGCGTTGCTTCGCTCAACGAAATCACCATGCCTCGTCTCGAGCTTTGCGGCGCTTTGACGCTCTCTCGACTTTACAAAAAAGTAGCCAAGAATCTTGCGTCCAAACCAGACAAAATCGTGTTTTGGAGTGATTCCTCTATAGTTTTACATTGGATGAGAAAATCGCCTAGTCTTCTGAAAGTCTTCGAAGGGAATCGAGTTGCCGAAATTCAACAGAGTTGTGTAGGCGTCGCGTGGCGACACGTAAGAACTCGGCTGACGCTCTGTCGCGAGGCCACCTAGTGAGTTTCTTGAAAATGACATCTGGACTAACGGACCTTCTTGGCTACGGGAGCCTGAATCTGAGTGGCCTGTAAGTTTAGTATTACCGGAAGTTGATTTGCACGAATTAAAGAAAACAGTTTGACTCGCGGCACAAGTCGAGCCTTCGCAAGATTTGTTCGAGAAATTTTCATCTTACTCGCGAATGATTCGAGTTCTGTCCCTGTGTCTTCGATTTTTACGGCCTAACACCAGCAGAGGTCCGATCACGATTCACGAATTCCACTCGACGGAAAAACGTGTTATCAAAATAATTCAGCAATCTCAATTGTCTAGCGAGATAAAACAAGTGAAAAATAATAAAATCAAAAAAGGTGGCAATTTCGCTGCACTCAGTCCGTACATTGATGAAGATGGTTTGTTACGTGTAGGAGGTAGATTAGAAAAATCAAAGTTTAGTTTTAATCGCAAACATCCGATTATATTGCCTTCTCGATACCATATCTCCGATCTTATTATTCGCGAGGCTCATGAAAGACTCTTCCATGCCGGGATTCAATCAACTCTTCATTCGATTAGGCTCAAATTTTGGCTATTGGACGGAAAGAATCAGGTGAGCAAGATTACACAGCCCCACAAAAAAAAATTGAAAGTCCCAAATACTTGACCATGGTAGTTATATGTTTTTGGGGTCGCTGATTCCAAATCCGGGATCAGTTTAACCCCATCGGATCTTGGTCAAGGTCATTTCAAGGTCAAATGTGTAAAATTAGCGGTAACGAAGGTTTAACAGTACATACATATCTTTTTGGGATCGCTGAATCCGAAACCGTGGTCCGTTTGACCCCATCACCTCAGGGTCAAGGTCATGTCAAGGTCAAATATACAAAATTAGAGGCAACCAAGGTTTAACAGTACATACATATGTTTTTGGGGTCGCTGAATCCGAATTCGTGGTACGTTTGACTCCATGGATTAAACCCTAAGCCCTTAAACCCTAAATCCTTAAACCCGAAACCCTTAAACCCTAACCCCTTAAACCCTAAACCCTAAATCCTAAACGCTTAAACCCTTAAATCCTAAACCCCTAAACCCTAAACCCTTACTTAGGTACATTCAAATTGGTTAGAAGTATATGCAATTCAATAAAATACCCATGAAAATTTCAAGCCCATTACTCTTTTTTATGGTAACGAACTATTTTATTGTCTAATGATCTACGAAGTGGATTACGCTTCCGCTTTTTCGATGTTGATGGTAGATCTCGTTTCAACGACCAACAGTAATCTGCTAACATATTTCTGTCCCATCTTCCTTGGTACCTACACTCCATTTCCTTCATATCTTGGTGAAATCTCTCTCCCTGCCCTTCGCTGTAATCACCTAGGTTTTCTGGAAACTCATCTATATGGGAATATAAAATGTGTAATTTTAGATTCATAAAGCAGCCTTGATTTTTGTAACTAAATTTAATACTATTTGATGGTAATTTTGGCACTTATGATTTCCAAGAATGCTTCTTTCTCTGTATGATTCATTTTCGTAACAAAAATTTCATCATTTATCATCCTGCGAATCTGAGGGCCATCGAAAATGCCTTCATTTACTTTGGCATCACTTAATTTGAGAAACTGATTTTGCAGCTACTTCAAGCAGTTACTATCTTTGTTTAAAGATTTTACCCATTGTTTTATAAGTCCTAATTTAATGTGCAGAGGTGGTATTAGAATTTTTGATGGATCAACAAGTGGCTTTTCTTTTATATTCTTAGAACTCGGTTCGAACGTTTTTCTTAGGGGCCAGAGACTCTTTATGTAATGATTGTTTCTATCCCTACTATCCCATTCACATAAATAGCAAGGATATTTTGTGAATCCCGATTGTTGCCCTAAAAGTATTGTTATGAGTTTAAAATCCTCACATATTTGCTATTTATGATCATTATATTTTATTCGGTTTAATATTACTTCCATGTTACAGTACTTTTCATCCAGTATTACCGAATATTGCATGGGAATCGCTGCATAAACATTTGTATTGTGTAATAGAACAGCTTTTTAACTTCTCTTCGACGAATCGATGAACAATCTCCACTCGTTGGGTTTGTAACATCCATGTTTAAAGCGATCCATCAACAGAGATAAGGAATATGGTGATTATTTCGCTCACGATGAAGAATTTTCCTTAGTGTACTGCAAAGATATAGTTGGGTTGACGAATCGCTTTAAACATGGATGTTACAAACCCAACGAGTGGAGATTGTTCATCGATTCGTCGAAGAGAAGTTAAAAAGCTGTTCTATTACACAATACAAATGTTTATGCAGCGATTCCCATAGAATATTCGGTAATACTGGATGAAAAGTACTGTAACATGGAAGTAATATTAAACCGAATAAAATATAATGATCATAAATGGCAAATATGTAGGGATCTTAAACTCATAACAATACTTTTAGGGCAACAATCGGGATTCACAAAATATCCTTGCTATTTATGTGAATGGGATAATAGGGATAGAAACAATCATTACATAAAGAGTCTCTGGCCCCTAAGAAAAACGTTCGAACCGAGTTCTAAGAATATAAAAGAAAAGCCACTTGTTGATCCATCAAAAATTCTAATACCACCTCTGCACATTAAATTAGGACTTATAAAACAATGGGTAAAATCTTTAAACAAAGATAGTAACTGCTTGAAGTAGCTGCAAAATCAGTTTCTCAAATTAAGTGATGCCAAAGTAAATGAAGGCATTTTCGATGGCCCTCAGATTCGCAGGATGATAAATGATGAAATTTTTGTTACGAAAATGAATCATACAGAGAAAGAAGCATGGTTATGTTTCAAGGAGGTAATTCAAAATTTTCTTGGAAATCATAAGTGCCAAAATTACCAACAAATAGTATTAAATTTAGTTACAAAAATAAAGGCTGCTTAATGAATCTATAATTACACTTTTTATATTCCCGTATAGATGAGTTTCCAGAAAACCTAGGTGATTACAGCGAAGAGCAGGGAGAGGGATTTCACCAAGATATGAAGGAAATTGAGCGTAGGTACCAAGGAAGATGGGACATAAATATATTAGCAGATTACTGTTGGTCGTTGAAACGAGATCTACCATCAACATCGAAAAAGCGGAAGCGTAATCTACTTCGTAGATCATTTGACAATAAAATAGTTCGTTACCATAAAAAAGAGTAATGGGCTTGAAATTTTTGTGGGTATTTTATTGAATTGCATATACTTCTAACCAATTTGGATGTACCTAAGTAAGGGTTTAGGGTTTAGGGGTTTAGGGTGTAAGGGTTTAAGCGTTTAGGATTTAGGATTTAGGGTTTAAGGGGTTAGGGTTTAAGGGTTTAGGGTTTAAGGGTTTAGGGTTTAAGGGTTTAAGGTTTAATCGATCCATCAACAGAGATAAGGAATATGGTGATTATTTCGCTCACGATGAAGAATTTTCCTTAGTGTACTGCAAAGATATAGTTGGGTTGACGAATCGCTTTAAACATGGATGTTACAAACCCAACGAGTGGAGATTGTTC
>UELU01145140.1:8841-42374 GCA_900490025.1 Megastigmus dorsalis | reverse complement strand
ATAGAAAGTTAGGTTAAAGTTAAATAGAGTCAGCTGTGCCCTTGTCTTTTATGTCATTTTTGTAAATGCTCAACATTAAAGTTATTTGATCATTTATTATTTATTTTTATATTAGGGCTAAAATATTTCAATTAAGGAAAGTTATAAAGTTTTGTAAAATATATGATAAATGAAATTGTTATTCTATTTCGGATTTTCTCAAAAGTAACTTAACCTAAAAGTAGATTTAGTTTAATAAACTTTTAACAAGTTTCACTTCAAAGTTAATATGAAACATCAATTTGTTGACGTGAAGACTGCTTCTAATACAAAAGCAGAGGCTGATGAATGTCTCTTTGAATATCTTCATGGAGAAATGGTTAATTATGTTATTAATAAATCAGCCAAAGATGCAGCAGTAAGATAGAGTTAACTTTATATTTAATGTATTTTAAACAATGATTTATACATTAATAGCATTATATTTTCTTATGAAGGATAAAGAAGAAGATCTTTCACATCTTGAATGGATGGGATTCAGTGTGGGTTATCGTATCATTGAGAGATTAACCAGAGAGTGGCCAAGATTTAAGGATGAGTTAGAAATTATCAAATTTATTTGCACTGATTTTTGGATTAGCTTATACCATAAACAAATTGATAATTTAAGAACAAATCATCACGGGGTTTACGTACTGCATGATAACGAATTTCGCTTATTAGCCAAGGTTGGAAAAACTGGAAGTAAACAGTATTTACGAGAAAGCCCACGCTTATTGGCTTTCACATGTGGACTTCTTAGGGGAAGCTTAGCAAATCTAGGTATAGCATGTATAGTCAAAGCAGAAGTTTCTGCTCTACCTAGCTGCCGATTTAATGTTGAAGTACAAAGAGTATAATTTAATTTTTTACGCAAATAGAGTTAATTGATATGTAAATTATACATTAAATTATAAGTTTATATCATTATTTATTCTAATACAATCATGTACTTTATTTAGGTATTAAAAAGATCTATTATATTACAACAATTATTTTATTGCTCACAACAACATTATAATTTTTTAATATTTGTATAAGAGTGGATGATATTCATTATTTAAAACCAGTACAAAACAGTAGTAAGTGTGTAAATATCATAAAAATTATATAACTATAAATATACAAAAATTTAATATCTCATAATTTCATTAGATTGAATGCATAAACTTAAATATATATAGTAATAGTCTACATATACAGTACACATTTATTTAATTTGCTTCACGAAAGATAAAATTTAAAAGATCTATTTGAGTTAAAATTCCAATTAGGGCACCGTCATTGTCCTCATCCAAAACAACTGCATAAATATCTTTTTGGAGCATTCGAGACAGTCTTCCAAGAGTTGTTGCTTTAGCAACTTTTCTATATGGTTTTATGAGTGCTTTCTCAGCTAACTCTTCCTTTTTTACTTCTCCAGCAATTATACTACTAAGAAGTTTTTCTAGTGTGATGAAACCTCTAATATTGCCTTTATCATCTGCCATTGGTATTTGATGAAAGCCTCCATTTCGAAGAATCGTGATAGCTTCTTCACAAGTAGAATGATTTTGAAGTATAACAGGCTTTTTGAAAGGTAATTTGGATACAGGTAAATTCCACCACCATTCATTACTTTCTACTGGTTTTGGTGGGTCCTAAAAAATGAATAATAACTTATAATAAAAATATGTAAGAAAATTAATTTGACAAAAGATTATAAGTATTGTGTTTTCTTTTATACTTGATCTTATGTTATAATATTTAAAACGGTATTTATTTCTGCTTACCATGAAGTTTCTAGATTCCATCCATAAATCGGAAACGAATTTTGTCATGTAATTACGAATTCCGTCTGGCAACAGAATCACTACACGTTTATCTTCTGGAAGATCTTTGGCTATTTGCAGTGCTGCTGCTAAAGCAGCCCCACTGCTACCACCGCACAGTAAGCCTTCATCACTTATAAGTTTCCTAGCTAAGCGGAAGGAATCTAAATCTTTCGATTTGATCCACATGTCTACAACGCTTCGATCCAAAACGGTGGGTACAAAGTCGTACCTAAAATGTAAATAATTTATTTATACGTATCTTTATAGAAATTTAAAGCTTTCCAAATAATAGTGATGCCGACCCTATTCCTTCAACGTCATAAAATTGCACTACGGAATTATTCAGCTCTGCAGGTTCGGCCAGCAAACTTCCCTCTGGATCCACAGCAACGATTTTCGTATGTGGCGATACTTCTCTAAGCTTACGACCGATTCCAGAGACGGTTCCTCCGGTTCCTGCACCAATCACCAAGTAATCAATTTTTCCTTCCATCTGTTCCCAGATTTCCGTTCCCGTCTGATCATAATGAGCCAAGGGATTTCCTGAATTCGTATACTGAGCAATAGAAATTCGTAATTACTATTTTCAATTTACATTCAACGATACTTTTAAACTCTCTGCAGATATTCACCTGGTCTAAAATAACGCTGTCCGGAATCTGCTTCTGCAGTCTTTGAGACGTTGCTATGTGTCCCTCGGGACTGTTCCAGGCAGCCTCTGTGGGAGTCCGCACGATCTCGGCACCTAGAGCGCGAAGTGTATAGACCTTTTCGTTCGACATTTTTTCAGGCATGACTATAATGCATTTGTATCCCTTTACAGCGGCTGCCATTGCCAATCCAATCCCGGTGTTTCCGCTCGTTGGCTCGATAATCGTGCATCCTGGCTTCAAAAGACCTTTTTCTTCGGCGTCTTGCACCATTCTAAATCCTATTCGATCTTTTACAGAACCACCGGGATTCATGTACTCGCATTTTGCAACTGAAATTATTTTTAACTGTTAGGTTTATTTATTTACTTATGAATATGTGGATGAGATAATGTGCTTACATAATTGGCACTTGATTCCAAGTGATTTTGGAAGATTGTTGAGTCGAACCATTGGGGTTTGACCAATGGCATGAAGAATGTCTGGTAATACTTTTTTTCGATCATATGGTCTGCAACAAATGATTTCAGTGTCATAAATTATTTAATATTTTTTACAATGTTTTCAATTGTTTTGGAACAATGCTTTTTGTTCTTTAAAAAAGCTCTTAGATTTAATTTGTATGCATCGTAAAAGTATTTAAATATTAAAAAAAATTACGTACATAGTCATTCATTTTCTTATCGTTTTTGTAAAATGTGGCATAAAAGTTTCTCAGCAAATCAATTTTCAAGTTCATATTTAAAGTCGTTCGATCAAAGTTACTTTTAATTTGAGTGCCATTCCTATGATTTCATTACTAAAGATATACCTAATTCGAACGATAGTTTTACATCTATCAGCGATACAATCAATAATTACTCAATCTACATCGGCCGGTAGGCTCAAGTGTGACTGGCTCGTCGTCTTAATTAATCATCATGGGCATTATTTTTTCCTAAACAAAAGTTAAGGCAACTGGGCCGCGGAGAAATATCTGGAGCAAAGATCTGCTTATGTGCTCCGTATGCACAAATCGAAGGCGGTTCAGTCGCGGCTTTTGCATCTCTGCTCATTGGAAATTCTCTGGAGCAGTGCCAGATTTCCTAGTGCATGCCGGCTTTTACATTATTATTATTATCCATCAACTGGAATGCGAGTCTACAATGCATATTTATATATACATAGATATCGATTGACCGAGCCACGTGTATGCGCGAACACATCGCCATCTCGATAAGAGAACGTAAGATTACTACGTACCTATACTTACGTCATACGAGCTAAGTTTGTTTATCACATTAGTAATTGGATGATCAAGCTTACTCAATGATATCTGTTTCTCGAGCGTGTACCATATACTGATATATATATAAGTTATCTTTTTTTCGAACATGCGATATTTAAATGTATAAGTACGGCACCGGCAAACGACAACAACATAAGAGGAATTCAAATGCATCCAAACGATAGAGGTTATTATCGCGGGATTGTATCAACAATGTGTATATATGCATAAGCAAATAGTTTGCTAATGATTCATGCGGTGTACGTACTAAAAAACTTATATATAGTAATGTAACGGTTTTGAGATACTTAATATATTAGATAGTTATAACATTTTATAGCTAAATATTAAATGATTTGCATTGCTGAAAATCTTTTTAAAATTTTACAGAACCACGTGAGAGCAATGACTGAAACATGATGTAACGCAGCATCCAACAAGCGTTATTGCAAGGAGCTTAGTCCGGCATTGTATAGAACCGGTTTCCTATTGCACTTATAGGCATGCGAAAAACTCACTTGCTCCGATCCGTATGTGGGCTATCCGTGCCGTTTGGCTTCCACGTGCAGCGGCTAGGATTGTCCGGTCGTATCAGTTCAGACTCCATTTTCCTTCGTATTTTCCTTAGACCGAGTATTTATCTGATTGTTGTAGAGTAAGTGTCGTACAGTGTCACACGATGAATTTCGTTCGCGATCGATTTGGTAGTGAAAACTTCGCAGGAGCCGCCGCGTCGCGTGTTGTTACGAGGAGAGCGACAGACTGATTCTACACAGGTTTTATTTTTGCCCCGTCCGTATAGGCTATACGGTGTACTTGTACACGAATAGAGACGCCACTTGTGTGTGTTGGTTCGACACTGCGCGTGCCGCGTGAGCTATACAATTAATGGTATATGGTTTGCGCGTGATTCTTTTTCCGTTTACCTGTGTACGGTTTGATCTTATCGGGCGGATACATCGACGTGGTAATAATTGTGTAATATTAATATGCGATTGCGCAATTGCAGCGTCACGATTTGTTGTTAGTATATAGTTTGTTCGGTTCTGATGAAAAAGAACGTTATACGTTTTACTTTCACAATATATTTGATATTTTTTTAAAGGGTCGATAGAATAAGAGTCAAGGGATATAAATCTTAAGTAAAACACCCTACCTTATCGACTTTGCTGAATTTTTACTATTAATTAAATTTATATTTAAACAGCTTATATTGATTATTGTATACAATTTTATGTATTAGTTTGTTAGTAAAAATGTTCAAACAATTTCTATATATGTGAAAAAATGTGTTAAACTATTTTTTGGTTAATGTAAAATTTAATTTCTGCGAATCAATTGCAATTTTTATGACTGAATTAATATATAGCTAATAATATAAAAAGCGATTACAAACAATAATAAAAGGTTTCCCAAAGATTTTTTTTCTTCGTTCATTTTTATGACAATAGAAAGTCGGTAAAGTAGGATGCTTGAATCGCATCACTATTCTATTACGGGTAAATTGAAAAGCCTTGCTGGAACGAGTTACCATAGATTTTGGAACTTCCCTTAGTTCCCTTCCGCAATATTCGGCAGTTTCTCGCGAAAAACCAAATGCGCGGAAGTTTCAAATAAAATCATATTCTTAAACCACGTGTATTTTGGAAAAATATCATCTTCCGTTCACATTTCAGTGTTATACATCGTACTCCAGTCTGTGCATAGAGTAGATTTTTTAAGATAAATAGTTAAGAATTTTTCATTTTTCACTCTATGATTTATTGAGAATATGCTATATCGTTATATAAAGCTATTGTTTCGGAAAGTTACATTTTATAATATTTGCAAAGGTCATTCTTACATGTTTGTGTTGATATCCGTAAAATTTCAGATAAGACGATATTTGCTCAAAACAATGGTGTCGCAACAATGTCACAATAAATCGTGCATTTATTTCAATTATTTAGATTAAAAAACTTTGCATTGTCAATTTTTTAAGTTATTTACATATTTAGAAAATGTACTTGTCATTATATGATTATATTTACATAAACAAATTAATATAAAGATAAGACCACTTGAGCTTAGAAAAATCATATGTTAAATAATGTTTTTATAGGTATATTAATTGGTATTGGAAAAGATTTTATTCGATGCGTCATTATCTAATATTAACAGTTTCAATATATTCATAGTTAGAAGATTTTATCGATTTTCGCCAACTTAATATTAGTTATGTAGCTTATACATGCAACTAAATTGGTGACCTTGTATATATTAAAAAAATGTTATTTTGACTAATTGATACCATTTAACATTTTTGAAAAGAGCATATTTCAGACCTAAATTTGAAAAGAGAATATATAAATATAATAGAAAATTTTATCAATAAGTTTTTATGTACTTGAAATAAATTAGCAAAATTTCCGAACTCCTAATCGTTAAACGCTTATACTATAATTTATAATATCCAGTATAACATATTGTTGATTACACCAATAGTTGTATTTTTACCAGACCAAGCGCATATAGAAACATACTGTACATAGAAAAATATTTTATGCATGACTATATGATTTCGTACACAACGCCCGAAGCGCAAAGTGATTGATTTACAAGCTGTTAAAAACTCGCCTTTATAAGATACATTATTTCTCTTCCAACAATGAACCATTATGAAAAATGTCATTTTTATATAATAAGATTAAATATGATTTTATTTACTTAAAAGTAAGCTTGTTTTAGTCTCAGAAAAATGCTGAGCTTAGAAGGTTGTAAATAAGTCTGTTTATATTATTTTACCGGTTTCGAAAAAGTCCACTGTAGGAAAATAAATCATGCTGACGTGCAGCAGCAATAATATTTTTTCCCGCTTCTGGCAAACTTCATTGACTTTTTTGAAATTAATTATTTCTTTTTAGTTTGCATTATCTTGTCAAGCATATCGAAGTGGTTTCACATTCCATTTTTAATTTGAAAATAAATTTACTCGATTTGACTGTAATTTATAAATAACATTTATTCAATTCATATACAAATTGAAAATCACTTACAATGGTTTATTTACATTTATACATAAATCAATTGGAAACTTGAAGTAAACTTGGGTGAAAAAAGGAGAATCTGAACGGAATACCTAGCTGCTTTTCATTTGTTATGTGATGCACGTCTTACCCACATCATCTGTAAAACTATAAATCAAACAGCAAGAAAAATAGAGTAACAACGTTTTGGAGATAAATGTCGAATTGGAGGTCGGGTTGAAGGTTGAGGAATCGTGTATTCAAAATTTTGTAGTTTTAAAATATTAAATATTGAGTTTCTGCATTGCGAATCATTTTCCCTCCCGAAAAAGCGAGATCTTTTATATGCTACAAAGAGACACGGAGACCTTAAGCCCATACTAAAAGCCCCCATTGCTGATTCCAGGGTCGCCCTGGCACTAATGCAGACCCCGAATTGCGGCAGGTGATAACACCTGGCATTATCCTCCTCGGCACATGTAGGAAACAGCGACATCTTTTTTGGCATTTAGCTAATGGGATGATAGCTGCAGACTTATAGCAGTTTTTGCTCAGATAGTACATCTTTTCATTCAAATAACAGCATGTAAGAATTGATAACAATCAATGTATTGATTATTGAATTTTTGTCGAACTCATGAGCAATCAAACTTTGACTGTTACAAAGGAAGCGAGAAAGTGCATAGTTGCCAACAAGTAGATAAATATCTTACTATTAAAGATGTCATTTTCTTTTCTAACTCTGCGCACTTTCTTTCGGTATTAATTAAAGAATGAAAAAATCAATCGCAATAATTTATAAGTTATAAAATATATGACTCTCCGCTCTATATAGAGGAGTTAAAATTTACCCTCATAGATTGCACGTGGAAGCTGTTTACGCTACTACTGCAAGTGATTTAGTGCTTCTTTTACAGAATCTTGCTCCGGAACCACGTATCTATTTCTAATTACATTCATGCAGGAAGGAATCAGATGGTCATTTACAAATATGTACCACCAGTTGATCAAGAAACGATTTTTTTCACCATTTCCTGTTGTCAAGCAACTAAGGTTTGACCGTAAAAAGTAGAGAAAACTCTTTAAGTAAACATCAAGTACAGATGACTAATTTCGAGTAGAGAAAACGGAAGCGGTCATTGATGCGTTTTATATACTTCTTGACTCTTTAAATTGCTTTGTGAAAGTGAATTCGCTTTCGAGCTTACAAAGATGTTTACAAAATCGTTGCATTCATCACCATGAAGATTAGTATAACACTTAAAATGAGTACTACAAAATTTATAATTATAATTTCAAAACATATTTTTATTTTCCTCGATAAAGGACACAACATTTTCACATAATTAACAGGTTGAGCGCCGCTAATGTATAAGGATTTGTTGTCCTAAACGCCAATTAGTATAATTTTATACATATGAATTTAGAAAAAAAATTATCCTAGTAATTTATACTCTTTCACATTAATCTAAAGAAAATGGTCAGATCGTCTACGACCACCGGGTAGGTCATGTGGCCCCTGTGCGAAAAAATTCGTGACCAGATATGGCTCATGTGGCGCTCAACCTGTTAAAAAATGTACTAGGATACATCAAGGGGCGCGGCTACTCCCCGATGGCAAGTATGAGTACTGCAGGACGCAGAGAAGCCTCTTCTACAGCCCCTATACAGATAACAGGTTTGAATTTATTTTTTGATCTCAATAAAAAAATTTCTATATCTATTAATTTATACTTTGCATTAGTTTCGTGAAATCTTACAGGGCTCAATTGTTAGATATTAAATTATACTTTAATTCAAAAAAAGTTTCATTCACAAAGGTTATTGCGTTTTTAAGCTATCGGAAATGCAAATCTTTATGTACATATTTCCTTTGGCTTGATTTTTTCCGAACACTAAATATAGATATACGAGTACGTACAAAATTTCTTCCAACGCAATACATAAATATACAAGTATATGTAAAATATATATACAAGACAAGAAAAGAACAAGATCTTATCCCGACGCTATACATGCGTAACGAGAAACGAGTATTTAGTTATTAATGTAATTTAAGTTTTATTGTTTTGTGTATTATAGCTGCACTTGATTGCAATTACTATAATCATAATAGTTCTATTGCCTGAAGCCAGACCGCCAAGTATATAGTCACTTTATAAAATTAAGAATATTGTACATAATTGTAAAGGGAAAAAAATATTAGGACAACTAAAATGATCTACAAATTTCTCAGCTAATTTTGAAATTTTTTTCAGCCAAATTTCGCGATACGAAATTGGAAGATTCCTGTAAATGATAAGGACTTGTTTATCTAATTTGAATTACTGAGACAAAAAGAATGCTTGACAGTAATTTCTGTATTGATTTAATATTTCATAACTTTCTTTAGCTCAAATTATATAATAATATCGAAATTAATAAATTGACTATTTAGTTTTTATTTATAAAGATTTTCAGAAATAGACTATAGTTACAGCGACTATAGAGATTTTCTTTTATAATAGAATTAAGTTCAAGAATAAATTTAATTGTGCTGGGGAAAAAAATAATATACTTTGCCACATATTTTAAAGGTAATTGTTATAGATCTATCATATAAGACACTTCTCACTAATATTCTCACACAATTCTGATCTGTGAGAAATATCGTTAAACTCCAAGTAAATGTTAGAAGACCACTAAAGGCCACTTATATTAAGCAATAAAAAAACTTCTTCAAGACAACATTGTTAAGACGGCGATACTTTTAACATTCGACCTTTCCAATTACTATACAAAAAAAAAGTGTAATTCATCGTTCAGCTATTACAAATGCAACCAGTACACTCGAAACCGAGCCAAAAAAGATACTTGTATCTCGTGCAGCGCACGCTGAAAAGTAAACAGGCGGGAAATTTGAAAATTCAAGTCGCCTCAGCCAGACTTGCGCGCTCCTTTGCCTTTCTCGCTACTTGCTATATGCTCTGCACAGTCCCCCACTTCGACACATGTAAGTACCACTTATCTCGGTGGCGCGCGCGAATTAAAAGGCCAAACCGCAGTATATGTGAAGAAGGCTAGCGTGAATCAAAACGGAAAAGCCGCGCTCGACATATCGCGTAACACACGCGCAAAGTGTAATCCCATACCCTATTGGTCATATATCCATCGGCGATGCAATGCCTTACTCTTAAAATCTCTCGCACTCGCCACATTGGCACACGTGACTAATACCGTGAGGCCCTGCAGCATAAACACAGAGAGAGACGGAGAGAGAGAGAGAGAGAGAGAGAGAGAAAGATTAAAAGAGCAAGTAGTAGTGGGGCAACAAAAGTCGTGGGTGTATGCACAGAGCGAGAGTAAAGAGGAAGGGGCCCCACATCGAGTTAAGACACACTCTCCTCTCTCTCTCTCTATCTCTCTCTTTCTGTGTGTATATGTGGAAAACGGGGCAGGTGACGCGATCGCTCGAGGGGGAGAAGGTCGCGCGCCTGCGCGGTAGATCCCCCCGCTCGCGCTCGCTCTCTCACTCTCTCCCTCTCTCTGTCCGGGCCTCACCGTCGTCCACCTCCTCTCTCTCTCTCTTTCTCTCTCGCAGCGCTATCTCTTCCCTCTTCCTTGGCAGCAGCAGCAGCAGCAGCCTGTACGCTCGGCCAAGGAGCTAGAGCAAGACGGAGTCAGCGTCAGGAGCGGCGCTCGAGTCTCTCTCTCTCTTTCTCGGCGGCTGGCGAGCGCGAGAAACCGCGCAGTTTCCGCGAATCGGTGCTCTCGACGAGGAGAACGACTGCAGCAGCGGCAGCGGCAGCAGCAGCAGCAGCAGCAGCAAAAAGTGAGTGCGCCGCGCTGTGAGCGCGCTCTCTCGCCTCCGCGATTGCGAGACACACACGTAACACAGCGGATGTACATGTATATACGTCTATATGGGTAGTACCACCCTCGGTTCGAGTGCAAATATAGGATCGAGCAGAGATCGGTTGAGATCGGTTGGGATATATAGCTGGTGCGAGAAGGGGTTCGCTCGAGGAGGTCGAGGATAAAGATGAGGACGAGGATGCCGATGGAGAAGGTGGGATCGTCTTCGGAGCAGGGCAGTTTCTTGTCGCTGTGCGGCCGCTGGTACACGTGAGAGGAGGATTGCGAGACGTAGGGGAGCCCCGAGGATATATCACCATCCATATATAGCGTATACACGTTGAACGGCGAGGATCGCGACTCGAGGTGAGCTCTTGTTTAGTTTTGCGCGCGGATGCGGGCGCGTACGAGAGGAAAAAGACAGTGCGCCTCGCGGGGATAGGCCGTGTATTGCTGAGCTCGAGAGCGAGACGTTATAGACGTCTCCTTATCGGGTGTCGTGTGCATGGATAAAAGGCTGACCGTTGTTGCCTCGTTTTTCTCTTTGGATTGGATTATTTGGGCCGCCCCAGTGGAAATTGCGACCTCGAGTGTGAATAGTTTTCCGTGTAATAGTATAGATACCGATCGTCCCGCGAGACGAGTGAGATATTTCTCTTCTCTTTTTGCAAGTGCACAAGTCCGCGTAGGTGGAGTGAAGCTGGATTAGGTTGTTATTCGATCGTGTCGCAATTTTCACTCGGCGAAGCTTGAGATCTGCAATCGATACTCACTCTTGCATCGATCGGTATCGTCCACCGCGGCCGGCCACCGTTCATTGTTTACATATTAGGCAGTTTTTCGTGGTGCAAGGATCACGATCGCGGACCATTCCATTCGACTAGCGAGTTCTTCGTTCCTGTCAACGAGCCGGAATAATGTTGCAACGTAATAATCGTTTCAACGCAAGAAGCTCGGTGTTGTTCCGATCAACGCTAGATTCCCCACTCGCAATTAACGAAAATCCAAATTAATGCGGCATGCACATTGAGCACTGTATAACAATACCAAAGTATGCAGCCCCTGCGTTCCTCTACAGACGTGCAAAACGGAAAGCGAAATGAGATCTGCGCTTGCGGACACCTGCGCTCGTACAGATAGACCACGCGCTCCGATCAGCCATCACAGCAGAGGCAGAGCAGAGCATGGCCGAGTGCAGCAGCGAACTTTTCGCCTTTCTCCCTTCTGCACTGCTCTCCTATATACACACAACATACAACACACGAGCACACATATATATGTGCACACATGTAACAGCAACTTCCCATGCGCGCGATATCTCGTTCTCCTCAGGCCCCCGAGCATACACACACACACACACACACACACATACCACGCACATGAATGCAAATACAAAACTAGAGCCGCAAAGGATATATCCTTCCCGATTCCGTCTGCAGCAAGTCTCGCATAAACTTTTCCATATAATATACACGCGCCGTAGAATAAACCTTCCCCATTACGTCTGCTAATACATGTATATATAACCACTGTGCACACGGTCAGAGAGCGAAGCGATTTTCGTCCCCGTATACAGTGCGTTGTTCGCGCTCGCCGTATCGCCCCGGAGAAGGCTAATATCGTGTCTCCTATATAGACACACACACACACGTACACACTGTGTGCACTGCCACAGCGTATTATAACAGGATGTGTATATGTATATATAGTTTTGTATAGCGTTATATACACGAGAGATCGATAACGCGATTTCACAAGGATGTTGCGAAACTGCCGCGGCAGCAGCAGCAGCCGCGGAGCCAGCGAGACCCGCTCTTGAGATAGCGCGAGAGAGAGAGAGAGACCGAGTTGACGCGCTCGCGGAGCTTGTGGTGAGCGCGCGAGGGCAACGAGAAGAAGAAAGAGAGAAAAAAATGTGATTTTCTATAATGCACGTGCGCGCGCGGATGGGAGTAAGATGGTTGGATCGATCGCTCTCAGCTTGCTATAGAGTCTTTTTATTATTGAGAGATCGGTAGATGTCCGCGTCTGTTGATCCTTTGCTGTTCTTCGTTTTTTCTTTTCGCGAATTTTGAGATTCCGATTTGTTTGCCGATGTGCATGGTAGCGGAGCGACTTTACGGTGCGATAGATCGCTGTTGGTGGTATATACCGTTGTTTTGGAGTTGGCGGGTGTCGATGGCGAAGCGGCCTCACTTGTGTCAAGTTTATATAGTGGAGCGTGTGCTCCAAGTTAAAGGGAACGAGATGCCGATATATATACAGGCGCGAATTTTCGTAATAACGCTCGCGATTCCGCGACAATGTCGTTCTGCTTTTTCTTTATTGACTGTGGTAATTGCCGATACCGATCGCTTGTTGTACTTCACGGTAAAATGTTAATTCTCACATGCGCGGACTTGGTATTATAAAGGTATATAAATGTTTTCACTTTTAGGTCAGCGTTTATCGTCAAATCACTTTGAAAGTAATAGTGATATATTTTCGATGAATTTAGTTATGAATTTCAAGGCTTCGCTCGGAAATTCGTATCATAATGGGGTAATAAACTTTAGGACGGTCGCGGACCTAAAATATGAAAATAATAGTATTTAACGCCGAGTTCGTGATGCTGGCTCGATAATAGTTTCGTAAGGTGTACGGACATTATTTGTAAAAATCTCATAAAATTGGTTTGAGAAACTAATTGTGTTATAGGCTCGCGGGCGGTGCATAATTGCGTCAACCGAGGGATCTACTTTTCCATTTCAAGGATGTACGGCCCTTGTGTGTGTATCTCGTATAAATGCCGAAACCGATGAATCTTGCAATTCAAACTATATCCGTGGAATATATTCTTTGGTCTTTAGCGTCGACGATTATACGTTCGTTTACCAGAGTTCGCAAACATATGTACTCGTGTTTGTTATATATTCGTGTCGTGTGTAACGGCAGCATCGAGTTTTCACCCGTGGATGCGGGTAAAAAGCTTGGACGAGAAGATTGAAAGATGATAAGACGCGGTAAACTATACACGGCAAAGTAATTTGCTCTTCAAACAGAGATATAAGTAAATTCCATGTTATATACCTAGAACTAAAACAACGATAGCTTTATCTATATCGCGATGTGGTCGAAGCCTCAATCCAATCTTTATTTGAATAAACGAGCGCCACTGCAACTCATATATATATAAGATTTAACGATAACCGACACACGTTTTACAATGTTTATCGGATGAAATTTTTTGATTCGAACAGATCCATAAACTTCCGCTACGCGCACGTTATAGAACGCATCGAACGTCATATTTTAACGAAACTTGTGTATCGGCGAGTCGGGAGTAACAGTCATCGACGTTTCCACGTAATCCGCATAAAGATTAAAAATCAAGTCGGCACAGAAGCTCGAGCGCACAGCAGCAGCAGCAGCATCAATTAAGGCAGAAAAAGGAGCGAAAGAAAAATCGGTGAAATATCTCTCTCCAAGCAGACAACCACACACACACACGCGCGCGCATATATCTGTATAGCGTGCACGCACATGCCGATGATGGCATGCTGCGGCTGCTGCAGAGAGAGAACCGAGAAGGTCGTCGCACGGCCCTCGCAAGCGCGCGCTCCCGCGAGTCGTGTAGTTTTCAGTTTCGGCTGCTCTCCCGCGCGCGCGCAATTTTCAAAAGGTTTCTTCTTTCTTTTAATCGAGCAGCATCAGCACCAGCGCCGGCAACGTACACGCTCCCTCTCTCTCTCTCGCTCGTACCGCGTATATAATATACAGACACGCGCGGCTCGTTCCATCTCTCCCTCCGCGAACGTCGCGCGGCGTGCGTAACGCTTCCTAATAAAGAAAGGACCTCGCGCTCGCGCGCTCCGCGACTTCTTCTATAATACACTCTGACTCGGCTCTCGGCTCGCAGCTCAACTCTCTCTCTCTCTCTCTCTCGCTCGCTCGCGCGTTTGTTCCGCACCCCGGCGACTGCATAAATGGACAAAGGAGCCTGTCCCCCTCTTTATAACACAGAGCCACACACACACACACAGAGCGAGAGAGAGAGAGAGAGAAGTAAAAGCGAAGGTGGGGAAGAGCGTGTGCTCCTCTCTTGATCACTAGGCCGACGGGGCCATGACCACGTTGCGACAAGGTAACCCAGGGACGATCGCGCCTCGCCGCTCTGGCGTCGGCGGTTGTACACTCACAACACACACACACACACACACACAGCAAAGAGACAGAAATCAAGAGTCTCTCAGCTCTCTCTCTCTCTCTATGTGTGTCTGTGTGCTCGCGCGACCGAAATCGCACCGAGTTCGGCGCGAGGCCTTCAACTTAAACTCGCGCTCCGCTCGAGAGGATATATAGCCTCTATACACTGTGACTAAGCGCACGATATGCAAGAGTTTATCTGTCCCGGCGCGTACTTGTACACACACACACACACACACACACAGGACGGACAGAGAGACACTGTATTTGTTTCGATGCGCGCGCGCGCGCGCCTTTCGATGGGACACCTTTTTGTGCGCGAGCAAAGGCCTTTCTGCGACTGCTTTTGGAGCAAGCGAACGCGCGGCTAATTTTAAACGTACCCGCCGTTTGCTCTATGTCGCGAGAGAGAGAGAGAGAGAGAGAGAGTGTATATACGTGTCCGCGCACGGTGACTTTGTTTATATGGAACGAATGCGAGGTGAAATGGCTAATTGCGGAATATATCGTTTCTTTTTTTTCTTCTTTTTTTCGCGCGAGTGAGGTTCGGGAGGTCGGGAGATGAGTTGCTTTTTTGATATATAGCTGTATGGAATTTGGGGCCGATGCTCGGTTGGTTAGGCTGTGGCGTGTGTGCGTGTGCGTATCGACAGCGATGATGGTACTTAATGTCGGCTGTTTAAGGATAATATTTTCGGATGTGGACGTTTAGATTGTTAATCAATCGGGAGTTCCGTGCTCTCTTTTGGCGGAGATAATGAATGCTTGGGAATCGCTTGCTGCTTCGTGTCTATATCAAAGACCATGTGTAATTTTGTACTTTGACGAGAAAACAATTTACCAACGAGATAAAGAAATGTACAATTCGTTGAATTACCTTGGGTTTCAAATATATGTCATTGCTAATACGTTGTACAAAATAATAGCCGAGGCCTTGTTTCTTCGGCACAATTGACATTATCGCTCATTATTGACACGACCAACAAAAGATTCCTATGTGCGATCCTTAAGTAAGCAATTAATCAAAATACTATTCTCATCTTCGCGAGACTTTTGCCGCGTCACATTTCAAAGACGAAACGACAAGTGTAATGAAATCGTACAAACTGATGTATACATATATATATATATAACTTGTTTGATCAATACATTCCTTCGAGAAGCCTTAATTAAATGGTCAGATGTAAGAGCAGCTACGCGTATAGCATCGACAAAGTTATATCCAAGCCGGAGCTAAAAGACTTAGATTTACCAACGCGTATCTACGTAAAATATCGTTTTTTAATGGTGCAGAAGATTACATCCGTCGTGCACTTGAAAAATTATGACCGCTCAATCAAATCGACTGAGAAAACTTCAGTTACTGTATAATCACTGACGTGGACTATAATTATTATTGGTAAATAAACGCTTGCGTGTGTACATCCTTACTTTAAAAGTCTCGTATTAATCCGTACGGTTTCCTTTCATAACTGTTTCAATATCTCGAACCAATGTTTACACAATTAATTTACAAGCTATTAAACAGATTTTCTTTTTCTCCTGCAATATCCACGGACATTTTAACTCAACGTATAAAGTATATGATTTTATATTATGCTTGCATTCGATTTCCGCCATTATTATAAACGTTTCTCTACTGCATTTATCGACACAAGCAGCAGCTTTTTTTTTACTCTACATCCATATGTCTGTATGTGAGTTGAGGAAAACAGACAGGCTATCGATAATACACATGCTATTGCATGACGAACATTTCCGTTTTATCTTTTTTTTCTTCTTCTTCTTTTTTTCATTGCGGTTACTTAATTTCTGCGAGACGCGGATCATGTATGTAAGTTTCTAATTATTGCATCGAAGAATTACGTCTAAATTACGGTTTGTTGGATCGTCCGCTTGTAACTATTCTATGAAATTTATTATTCATAAACAAATCGCGTCGTTAGGAATTTATCAATCATAACGAGGAGAAAAAAAGACGCGTGACAAGCGGACGTTGTTTACCTCCCGTTCGTCCGCGGATTCCCTCGTTATTGCTAATTATTCTCTGGAAGACCGTTTGGCTTCTCGCGAAGAGGTCACTCAGCGCAAACAAAGTATTCCTCTCGGATGTATCGTTTCGCGCAAAGAAAAGAAAAAAAAGAACACATTTAAGGTCGTCGTTCGCTGAATTCGCTCTTATACGCGAGATTCGCGGGATTTCGCTTCGTTATGCGCTCGGCGTCTCGTTCCCGCGCCTCCATGCGAAGACGTGACTTCAATGTTTTTTTTTGTCGAAAAAGAAAAAAAAGGACACGATGAGAGAAGGAGAGGATTAAACGAAATCGGTCTTTGTTTGTCAAGGGCACAAGGAATGCCGCGCGACAATTCTACAGTCGGTAATTACAGTATAATTTTCGGGACTTTCGGAGAACCTCACGGCTGTGCATCCATTTTAATGTATTTCTTGCGCCTACGAGGCATCGGCAGCGGCTCTTCATCGGTTTTGTCTCGATATTTTCACTTTCTCCCGCGCTCGGTCTAAAACGTTTTTTACCCCCTACGGTCAATTTCGAAGAAAGGTATACACTCTCGCGAGATTAGCGAACGCGGAAGGCTGAGGAAAAAAATCGATGACACACAAGTTGGTGAAAAAAAAGGGGGGGCGAGGAAAGAGAAAAAAACCACGTACGGCTTAACCGACAATTCATCCGCTCAATTATCCCATTAAAACGATCTTTCGTCACGACGTCTAAGGCAAAAAGCACCGTAGGCTACAATCAGTCGCTAAAGAAAATTCCGACTCCCGATGGTAAAAACAATCCACAAACACCCCGACTAATTGAATATATACTCTCCTAAGATTTTCTACTTTTAATGAAATAATGTATGAAATTTGATGTATATTTGTCGGGGTATAATATGGCTGTACGTTAATTGTTGGGAAATTTCACTTAATAAATATTAACAAATGTATGTATATATATAAAGCTAACGGAGCTGACTTGCTAGTTTTACGGAGGAAAGCTGTGCGAAGCCTATACGAACATTTGATTAGACGATAACATAGAATAAATAAACAGTTACAAGTGTACGTGTTTCCTTTTAAATTCATAAAACTAAATTTCTTTCCCTGCCGCTTCCATTCAGTTTTCATATACTATTTTTATGCGTGTGATCCTTTTTCATTGTGCACAGGGTAATAAAATTTACAACTCCTGCCAAGCTATAATGTTTTAGATTAAATAAATAATTCTCTTTAACGAGATAGCATTTTTATTTGATGATAATAAATTAAGGAAAATAAAATATATTCATTAAAATAAGATATGAGAGTTTTTATTCATCGAAAGTAGCAGTATATCTCTGTAATAAAATTAATATTAGTTATGCATTCAAATCTAATATAATATTATTCCTATGAATCATATATGAAATAAAGTAAATGATAATGGTATAAACCTTGATGGTAAGACCTTCGCGGTCTAATCCAACCAGGACATTATCTACTTATTCCTCGCAAAACTCGTACTTATTGTATATATGTGTATATTAAGGATATTAACCCAACAGCGTAAAAATCAAGCATGTACATCATCTTACACCTCTTGAACTTTCGAAAATACGAAAAATCGTTAAGCTATTCTCTTCCTCAAAAGCGCTGTTACAAAATCGCGCCAATAACAAATCGGCGCGTCCATAACAGGCGAAAACCGCTCCAAAATTACTAATACACACACGGAGACAGACACACTCGCACACAGAGAGATACAGAGGCGTCGCGATAACATGCAAATCATCGGAGGTATACGCCACAGGCCATAACGTTACACGCGCAGCCGCACATACATATTATACATCCCACCTACGCCATGACGTCACTGCGAGCATCTCGTCCCATAATCTCGTACGGAACTTCCGTAAAGCGTATCGATTTTTCAAAACAAGCATATATATATATACATAATACAGAGATCGCCAACGATCAAAACACACACAGCGAAAACACAAAAGAAGGAGAAGAAGAAGAAGAAGAAGAATATATTGGGAGAAGAAGAATTTCCGAGACGGGGATATTACGCGATACACAGAGAGCGCGAGGATCGGCATCGGCTCCCCCGCTGTGGTACTGTGCGAAGACTCGTCGCGGCGGCAGCGCCTTATAATCGAATTCCGCGTGGCCGAGGAGAAGCCATCAACGTCCTTCCAACGATGAGCGAACGCTCACGCCTCCCGCGATCATTTCGAAATTCGCGTATATACACACACGCGCACGTACAGCTTTACAAATGACGTCGTCGGCGTAAACACACACACACACACACACACACAGTTGTATGTATATGTACATATAGCAGCAGTGGCAGTACATGTAGTGGCAGCAGCAGCGGAGGAGAAAGCGAACAGCGGCGGTCGCGAGCCTTCGCTCGTCGTGCACATACATAATAGTAGGAGTGCCCGGATCCCTTCTGCTGCGGCTTGTATATATACGAGAGATAGAGAGAGAGAGAGACTCGCGCTGCTGTAAGGGCCGTGTTCCACAAAGTCGCGCGCAACAACCAACCAAAGAGAAAGAGTCTTAGGCTCGGGCACCTGAGGATCCCACCGCCGTGTATATATGTGTATAATAGCCGAGCTGCTCGTCGACGTTGTGGAGTCCGACCTTTACTTGTAGGCCAGCATCTCTTATAGGTATAGAGAGACACGCGCCACACGCCGATATCTGTGTGTATATACATATATTTACGCGGAGCACTGCAGCAGCAGCATAGCGGGCTCCGTTAGATTTGCTCGCTCCTGCGCGCTCCGGATCCCGACACCTTTTCGTTTTCTTCCTCGCTCGCGTTTCGTTTTAATTGCCGAGTCATTTGTTTGTTCTGTGAAAGTATGGTATCGGTGAGTCTATATGTATACATGTATATAAGTGTATCGGTTGAGTAACGATCTTCTATAAATTCGCTGATTTTTTTTGCCTCTGCGAGGTATCGGAACGAACGTAGCGTACGTTGGATTTGTTATGTACGCTCCCCTCGTCGTTTCGATGAGTGACATGTGTTATTTTTTGTACCTGACGGACAATAGGTTCTGCAGCCGAGAGAGAGAGAGAGAGAAGTCTCTCGAGCGCACGCGCCAACCTTTTTTTCGCGCGACAACCTTTTTCATCTCTAAACTTCATGGATGTACACATATACGCGGAAAATTTGCATATTTGCGTGTATCGTATTAAGCTCCGTGTGCGTTGCGGCGTTCTCGCATTTTTGCAAAGAAACAAAGAAAAAAGGTGGCCAGGCAGGCGGAAACTCGCACAGATGTGCAGTCTGACTTATCTTATGTAAATGGAAAATCCTTCGTGTTTGCCAGTTTTATAGGAAAAGATTCGTGAGAACGTCCTTTTCGGTTTCTCAAGCAGCCGCTTGCCGCCGCCGGCTCTAAGGCTTCGAGGAACAAGGAACAACGACTATCTCGTTTCGTTTAGTATTATATATAGCGAGACAATCTTTAATTGGTATAGCTGGGGATGGTAAAGAAGAGAAAAGAAAAAAAAACCGAACCGAAGTTCAGTCTAATTAAAGCTTGTGTGCCTCGTATTGGAAGAAGCCTTGTTACTTATTTCCTTATAACGTTTATAAAACGGCCTTTACAAGCCGTTTACGTGCAGACACGCTCGCAGCTTCGGCTTATATATACTTTCATCCCAAAATGATTAATGCGCGAGCGACGAAAATGCAGGCCTTGCTCGCTGCGGAATAAAAATCACTTTGAACGTATATCTCGTGGGACGCGTTGAGTGTATATACCCACCTGATGTACACACCAACAGCTATCGTCAAATTAACAGATGACAACCGCTTTTCGACATTCCGATTCACCGATCGCGTCCTTCGAATGGTCGAGACTCTTTTGATTCTCTGCTAAATTAGCGCAATCCTCGTTTGTTCAAAAAGGGTGTTATCCGTCCAACACTTTGCAACCGTACCGCAATAGCCTAACGAACGAAGAAACACAACTGCACGTTATTATAATACAAACGAGAAAATCATCGGCGGGTGCTACGTAGTAGAGCCACGCTCTCTCGCAACGAGCGCTGCGAGAGAGAGAAAGAAAACAGAAATGAAAAAAGGTACGTCCGCGCGAATGTATAATAGACCGGCGCGCAACGTCGTCGTCGTGATACACACAACCGTACAAACTTGGCTCGTCGTCGAAGCAGAAAAGAAGAGAGCACTCGCTAGTTGTGCACAAGACAAAAGAGAGAGATAGAGAGAGAGAGAGAGAGAGAGAGAGAGACGGAGCAGGCAAAGTCTGAAGAGCGTGTGGGACGAACATCTTTTTCATCGGCAACGGCAGCAGCTCCTTTCCTTTTATTGTGTTATATAGACGCTCGTAGCGGCTCGTTTATTAACATACAGTCTCGCGACTATCCTCCACCGAATTGAATGTACTGCCACCGCCGTCGTAAAAGAGGAACTCGAAGATTTGCCGTGTGTCTCGAGCCATTGATATAGGTGTTATTCTGCGATCTGGGCATGGATAGAGCCGCGCAGGGAGGGCGAACATTTGTAAGGCGAGCTGCGCGACGACGATGAAGATCGAACGCGTTGATATATAAGCGTGTGTACGTGTCCGTTAAGTAAAATCGTTGATTCAAAGTCCGTGCACATGCGTCTCGATCATTATATCGCTTCGTTCTTTCCGTTCGCCATCAGAGCTGTCGCAGCTGACAGGAAGCTGATATATATATAGAAACAGCGACGCTTCGACTGCCATCGTCGATCGAATAAAATGACATTTGCTTACCGCGAGCGCGTGGAACGTCGAGTTCGATACTTAATATGAAAAGATCTGAGAAATAATTCTCGCGCTCACCTGCGGTCTAGCAGCTCTTTTTTGCTACGGCATCGCGGCTTTAATAGCTATTAACACCGCGCGCACGCCCTATGGACCTCTGCAATTATCCGTTTACGAGTAGAGCCCCGAGCAGCAAAAAACACAGCAAAGTGCAGCCACGCGCTCCTTCTATCCCCCTGTATCCACCGTTGCTATGCTCGTATTGCTGACTTTTAACGCGCGCCTGTGAATAATCATTCGATAGATATACGTCCGCGCGAATATATATATAGCTTTAAACATTATTTACTTAGAATTATGCTATTGTTTTAATTGGCTGCCAGTTGAACTGCCCCGGGATATCGCGAGGCGAATTATCGCGCTTGTCAAATTAAATATATTGTATAACGATCTTTACGGGCATCCTAGGATGATGATGAGCTGCATATATATAGTTACGAAATGCGGCTTTAGCGAGTAAGTGGTTGTGACGGGGACTGACCAGACACGCTCGTCCGCAAATCATTGACAATCACCTTTCGAAACTTGTTTTTTTTTACAAAATCTGTCGGTGCACCACGACAATAATTTAATTCTAATAATAAAAGAAAATCTAAAAAAAAAAAAATTGTCATTCCATTTACCGCAAGGAAAGCAAAAGTGCAATATGTATAGTGCGTCTGCACGAATGAATCAGAGCCGCATCAGCTCCGCGCTCAAAGTTTGTTTTCGAAGGTGAAAAAAGCCTATATACGCGCGCCGATATTACGGGGAACTCATCGTAAACTTAAAAAGACCAGTGTCGAGTGCGTGTGTGCGTGTGTGCATGCATCCGTACAGGCGTTACACGTGTGTCGTAATCCCCGCGGTGTGCCGCCACGCGCGATGGTATAATCCGATTTCCGTATAGCGACGCGGGACGAATTACGGAACGCCTCGTAAACAGCGCCGAGGATTAACACCGATGACATCGATTACGGACCGTCGTCGCCGCCGCCGCTGCATCGAGGTATACGTGTATATACACACTTGCCACTGCATGAGCTGCAGCGGCGACTCGATTGTGCGTATATACACACATATGTGTATATATGTATATACTGGGAAAATTTAATCGCGATATCGTTCGTGAGCGCGGGGAGAAATTTAATTTGACGGCCGAGGCTTTTCTTCGCTTTTTTCTTTTCGTGCGATTTGTCGAACGAAAGAATTACGATTAGTGCAGCCGCGGTTGTTAATTAGCCAAGGTCGTTGCGATAAGATCGAGTGGCTTTCGCGATCGTTTCGTTATACCTATACGGTGTCGGGAATCTACTGAGATCTGCTTGGCTTGCGTAAACAAATATATGTATGAGGGGCGCTTTATTCAATTTACGGTGATATTGGAGTGAAAAAAAAAATGGGTAATGCAAATCGATGGACTCGTTGATCGAGGAGATTGGGAATGATTAAATCTTATTTTTAGTTAATTAAAACGTGTATGTTGCATAATTGAGGAAACGGTTATGCGTAATTTATGTTAATGCGGGACGTTGATAAAGAGATTCAGCGAAATAAAAAAAAATGGAAATTCGAATGTTTCTATTTTGAAGATCTTATGTATCTCTGCGAGTTATTAATACAATTTAGTACGTTAGCGATGGAAGATGTCTTTTTTTTCGTATTTGCCGTAAAAAATTTATCCCGAAACCGTTTCGAAATTATAATTTCGTTCTTACCTTTAATAATTATATCTTCACATTTCTAAATTCATACAGATTCCTTTGACTATTAAAACAAAATTACAACTATACATATAAACTTGGAGTTTTCTCGAAATCCCTCATACCGATATATCAGCAAGATATCAAACGTATATATGAAATCGATTACACCTAATGGAGATACTCGAGCTTTAATTTATATGCAAATATATCGACAATCGAATTCTTCATCCGCGCACACGTCCGATCAATAAAGACATCATATTTAATTGTCGATATATTTCACGTTCGACCGCTTTCAATAATTTCCATCGTTACACCACACTTCGTTCGACGAAAGGAAAAAAGCAAAAAAGCAACAACAAAAAAAAGAACAAGCTGAAAAGTCACGAGCCGACGGTCGATTTTCGTTCCGTAAAATCGCGAAAAAAAGGAAGGTCCCACCTATACCCACACACACACAAAGAGATACACAGACAGACGTGCGAGTGAGATGTGAAAAAATGCGCGTGTGGTGTCGGAGAGCTCGCGCGAGCGCGCGGCGCTGACTTATTCCTATAGACACAGGCACACACTCGACGTCGCGGAGAGTGTGTAAACGAGAGAGAGAGAGAGAGAGAGAGAGAGAGAGCTGCGAGGTCAGCAAGGTGCCCGATATGGTATCCCAAGTCCGCTGTAAGTGCCGTTTTATATACCTGCTGCCTACGATTAGTTACATCGCTCAGTCCTCGGCTGCTGCTGAAACGCGCGCGCGCGCGTGCGCAACTCAAGCCCCGATTATATGTACCAGAGCTTCCAAACGCGCAATACACACACGCACACACACACGGCGGTGAACCTCCAAATGCACGGACAATAAAGCTTATAGAGTCGTGGAGAGTACAGATATCGTCTATATATATATACACTGTCGAATCTAAGCCTTTTTGGTCGCGCGGCTGCTGCTGTATGCATGCGCGAAGCAAAACAAGTCCAAGGCCTCGGCTCTCGCAGGACAGCCGGGCGCCTCGTGTCACCGAGCGTTATATTGCTCATTTTCGCGGACACACCATGTCCAGTGTGTATATGTGTAATGTGTGTGTGTGTGCAGTGTATATGCCTGTTGTGTATACGGCATGCGCACGAGGAAGAGGGAAAGAGATTAAAGCTGCGCGCGAGATCGGGCGAGCAACCTTTGCGTCGCCTATATATATGTGTGTATGCGCCTTTTTAATTATCACAAAAGGACCGATGATTAAGAGTTACCATCACGACGCGGTAGCAGATGCGGATTTCTTTTTTTTCTTCCTTTCTTTCTTTTTTTCCACTTATCTTTGGCTTTTTGGTTGTTTTTGTTCGGCTCGAGCAAGGTGCAGGATCTTTCACGGTGATGTATATAAATTATATCCGGACGATGATAATTAAAAGTATATATGACCTACTCGTATGTATAATATGTGTATACGAAGTTTGTTCGTAAACCGGGAGGCGCTTGCGTATACAAAGGGCGTCACGTATATATATATATATGTATATGTAATTAAGCTCGATCAATTAGCCGTTTCTGCACGTGAAATATGTGATTCGCGAGCCGGAACGAATAAACTCGTAAATATCGCATTTTATGTTGTTAATTATTATATATCGAAGTATAGCCGATGATTCGCCTCGCTGACTTATTACTATATTTGTTTGCTTTCGCTGCTCGAGATTCACCACGCGGAAAATGATCGTTTCTTTTGTTCCGCCTGTATATAATATACTTACGCACCGGCGAAACCTTAATTACTTTGCTGGGCAAGCAATAAATCGCGTGCAGGGTCGAAAAATCCGTCTACAATGTAAATATATCGGACGTTGCGCTGGTCGTCGGAGCTGTAACGATGATGATGAAGCTATAAAGGATACTTTCGTGGTACGTGATCTATCGATCGGTTATCGAGTCGTCAAAGAACCAGTATAATATACATTAAGAGCTCTTTCGCCACGATAGCATCTGGTATTTCGAATATAGCGAAGAGTCAACATAGCATATCGCTTCGACATTCAAATCATAATATTGTAAATGTAATACAATGCTATACTTTATGATTTAGTCAGATAAGCAATTATGGAGGAGCGTATTATATATACAAAAATTGAATTAATCACAACATCGCGGGACTTGTCGGAATATCCGCGAGATCCATATGCGATTGAGTCGTTTCGCGTGTGTCACGTCCGAAACGATCCAAATTGTAACGCACGCCAAATTAGAAAGATATATCGTATATCTTCCCATCGTGTAAATTCGATAATGTATATTATACGTGTAGCCTGAATATCTCAGCCGTTTGGTATACACATTTATATACACGAACGGCGACACGTGTATAGGCAGCGCGGACCGTTAACAACTCGTGTATATATACCGATTTCGAGAGCAATCGACAAAATTCGGAAGAAACGCTCACACACGCGAAAGACGCGCGTATATACTTATTTGTCGATAACAAACAGAAATTAAGAGGCGAGTCGTCTCGCACCATCGCGCGAGCCTTTCCCAGAAAATCGATTTACTCTAAGAAGAGTGTGTGCGTGTGTAAGAGAGAGAGAGAGAGAGCAGCGGTGGCAATAACGAGCTGCTCTCGAGTTAAATAAACAAGGGTATAAAAGCGAGTTTTACGGCCTGTACTCGCGAGATTCGCCGTAACTATCGGGCCGGTCGCGGTCGGTGCAGCACAGCTATAGCAGAGTCTAGCTCTCTTAATCGCGCCACTTTAACGCCGAGCGAGCACGGATTCTACTCGCCGCGCGCGCTACTGCCGCTTCCCTCTCTCTCTTTGCTCAAGCTCCCTTCGGTGATGCTGTTTTTCCACGAGCTCGCGGCCAGCGGCAAGAAACGAAAAAGAACCTATATATGTATTGAATCGCTATCGACTTGCTTACTTTTTCTTTCCTTGTTGCCCAAATGTAGCTGCTTTATTTTTAGACGCGCGCGAAGGGAGGAATAAGGCGACTCCCTGCTCCGATGGGGTTTTGCGTAATTGTTCAGCGGACCGGTGATGATACGCGATTGACGCCTTGTCATATTCCGTGGCGCATCAGCGGAAAAACGAGAATAATTATGTACAGCGGCTCGCGGTGGCTAACGTAATTAATTTATCGCCTACCGGGAGGGAACGCGTGGCAGGCTTGTTTACTTAGTCGCCCGTATAAATGAGATGTCGAACGAATACTTTAGTGCCGGCAAATATATATAATATACACGGAAAAAAATCGCAAGCAAACATTACTTAATTTAGCTCGGCAGATTACACTGAAGCGGGAATTAAGCAAAATGTATTGAAGTTATTGGGCAAATGTTACTGAAAATATTCGGTAATACATACTGAAATAACAGTCAAATACAAAGTGCCTAAATAATCAAGCAAAGATTACTTTGCCGTCTTCCAATCGCGAGTCTGTATAATACACTCTCTTTTACTAAAATGTTTAAACATTAGCTTTTCAAGTTATTTAATTTATAAGTCCTAATTTTATATTCAATATTTTCCGAATTTGTACACCCTGTGTATTAAATACGCTTGTCGGTTGCTATGTTATACATATCACACGGTGTAAACAACTGCAGCGGCAAGCGACAGAAAATAAAATAAAATAAAATACAAGGCACATTTTGTAAATGATTATTATATACTTATCGTTACCTTATATAATGTACTATATTAAAAATAAAAAATAAAACGTAGAAAATTATACATTTTTCTCAAGTTTATTAGTCAAGCGAGCAATAATTACTTGATTGGCTAGGTAAAATGTGCCTAACTTCTTTTACTCGATTGATCAAGCAAAATTTACCAGACTAGTTCTGTAGATGTTCTATAACCGTCAATCACATCTTGCTCGATGAGTTCAGCTCAAGCTATTCGGTAAATTTTGCTTGAAGGTTCATGAAACTCTGCTTGCGATTTTTTTCCGTGTACGCTTATTTCTACATACATATAATACGCGCATATTGTAAAGTTTGTTTATCAGCTCGTTAAAGCCGAATGTTTTACCCTGTCTTTAATGCATATGCTGCTCCTATAGTACTATATATATATGTGTGTGTGTGACAATAAGTGAAGTGCATGTTTATGGTCATTGATGGAAAATCGAGGCGCGCGTGCAGTGCAGTTCTCGGACACTTATTAAAACCCGCTTCATTTTGCTTCGTGCAACGAAAGATGCATTAAAATTTACATAATATATATATATATATATATAAGCTGCAGGTAATCGGCGTACTTATGTGCCAAAAAGTCATAATTGTGCACAGGTCGCCCTTGCCACAAGGCGTCTCGTGTGCAATCCACTCGGTACGCGTGTCTGCGGGTCTATAATTTTTGATTTATGAAATCGTTATCATTCCCTTGGACTGGCCGCTAACAGCTATATATCGTCGTGTGTATATATATATTTAATTGCAAATAAAGCGATTCTGTTCGTTGGAAGTGTAAGCATGATCTCACCGCGATTCCAGGAGTCTCGCAAGAAAAAGGAGTTTCGGTATCGCGTGTAGTACGAAAGATACACAGACTACCGCGCTGTGTTGGGTGTTTATATATATACATGTGCATGGCGCGCGGATATGATGCCTATTCGACGAGGCACTCAGCGAACTTATCGGCCTGTACAGCCACATTTCTTTATCCATCAGCCGCTGATAAAGCCACAGCTACACGAGATTATTTCTATAAATAACAGGGCACAACAGCGGCAGCAGCTCTTACCCCTCGAAAAACCTTATGCGAAAAAGAAGAAGCCAGGAAAAAAGAAGCGAAGCCTGCGCTCGGCATTCATTAATCAACTAATATATATATGTATAAAAACAACGAGTCTCGGGACACACTCTCACTCTCACACTCTCTCTCTGTCTTTCTCGCGAGCGTGGATTAAATGATTGCTTTATGATCGAGGACGCGTTCCACTTAAATAATCGGGCCGCATCGAGCGCTCGCCGAGTCTCGAGCTGATGCGGCGATGGTTATTGGTTGCCACAGTCTTGCTTGGCCAGCTGCATTTGCACACTCGGGGCGGTAGGCCGGTTAAAAAAAAAATCGATCGGCATCACGCCAATCATCTTTCGCGGCTCGATCGTGCGCACAGTGGCACCTTGTCATAATTGATCCCCTCCCGATTTTTTCCTCTTACGCACCGATTAATACGAGCTCACATATATATGTATTATACCGCGAGCGCGACGCCTTGTATCCCGACGCGGCTTTATTACGGGATAAGTATTATTTTAATGTGCAACAGCGTTATGCTTTTAATTCATCCTTCTTTTTCTCTTCGTTTGCATGCGGCAGCTTGAAATTTAGATATGTATACGATGACGCGGCTGCTGTTCTCTTCGTCTTTCGTTTTTTTTTTCTTTTGCGAAAAATGCATCCTACGTGGAATTGTTTTCTGCTCGACTTCTCACAACTTTGTTTATGTCTTAATTTTCTGGATTTCCAGTTTGGCTTCGTTGAAGTAGTTAAGGAAATCTTGTTCTATGCGATGATTGCTTTTAATTAGACTTTTATTAGGGTTATATTTACCGGTTATTCAGAAAAAGTGTTAATCGGTAACTTGAACTTGAAATTGTTTAACGCAGACTATGTATACATTGATATAAACTTAAAGAAATATAAACATGGAAGATTTTGTACAAAAGATCGCAAACTTTCCACAAAACACGTACATCGATTGATTTGTGTATTATTACTTTTGACGCCCAAGCATAACAACATTAGCAATCTTTTTTCTGCCTGTTTTACGCGTTTTTAATGAATATTTCGTCCGATTCGTTTTATAGCGTTTTCTAAGTAACAAAATAAGTGTCGCTTCCACCAAGAGTAACGAGCTTTTAAGAAGTCGCGGCCGGCCAAAGTAGCGGCATTAAAACACGCTTTTACGCGCATGAAAGAGCACTACCGAGAAAAACCGCGGTGCGTATACACGAACCTTATAACCGTCGCTCGACTCATTCACTCTCGACAGTTACACATATATTTCATATATTTCCAATGATCTGTGAACCCTAACACATGTATACCACGTCAGG
This sequence comes from Megastigmus dorsalis, assembly GCA_900490025.1. NCBI lineage: Eukaryota > Metazoa > Arthropoda > Insecta > Hymenoptera > Megastigmidae > Megastigmus > Megastigmus dorsalis. Next base: position 13,039 of record UELU01145140.1, on the reverse strand, counting down.
CGCATCATACGCTGCAGAAAAAAAAGTACAATATATTTTTCAAGGGAAATCACAATTCAAAGCCTCTACGAATATATATCGAGAATCAGCTTGGCCCCCAATATACATATATATACGAAAGAAAGAGGCAATATATTCATCGTTTGTCCGGCTGCACCGTAAAACATCCGCCGATTAAAAATCGCGCTCACGTATAAGATGCGCGTGCGCGCGCACAGTCGTATCATAATGCAACGCGGCCGCTACGATCGTCGATATGCCGATGATGCCGGAGCCTCACTTCCCCCCGTCGGATCATCATGCGTCAATCAGCGTCTGGTTCCGGGGAGCATTCGTCCATTAACAATTAGCCCGATTAGCTGCTTATACGCCTGGAAATTTGTATACAAATGTATATATATACATAGATTATCGTATCGGCAGAGTGCAGGCGGCATCTGTTGTGCGCGCGCATAATACATTATATGTAAGAGAGGGACGTTGAGTGGCCGCTGTGTATATATACAATATTATATATACGCACCGTATGGGGTCTCTACGTAGACGTATATGCAACCTTAATAATTCGCCGCGAGCCGTTCTATTTTTAAACGGTGACCAAGAGGTATGCGCCTGCAGCACGCGTGTATAATGTACGCGCCGTGACGCAATTCTATGGGCTTTTAACCCTCCCTACCTTTCTTCTTCTTCCTCCTCCTCCTCTTCTTTCTTCCGTTTTCCCTCCTTTCGTCTTACTCACGCTTGTACATCTTGTTTAAGTACACACTTTCTCTGCGCGCGACGGCCGGTGTCTAGAGCTATTATTCGTTTTATCCTCGCGCAGGAGGGGGGAGGTTTCAACGGGCCCCGGCGATATGTTTTTCTTGCGTCGTCGCTCTTCTTCGCTTCCGAATCGGTCCTTTTTCTCTTTCCATCTCTCGCTCGACTCCTCAACGTCTTTCCATTTTAATTTCGTTGTCGCGACCGACTATACGACGACGCTTTGCGGTTTTCGTAAGCCCCGTGTCCAATATATTTCGCTAATTTATTCAAAGAGCCCAATAATTTATTATTCACGGGGGAGCGATTTGCATAATGGCCGAGGGATTCGTAGAAAACCGCGAACGAGAGACGAGAGGCTATATAGTAAGAGAGAAGAAATCGATTTTGAGTTTTATCGCTGAAAAATATCGCGCGTATCGGATGGTGTGTAAAGGCCAGAGACTCTCTGCCTTTTGGGATAATATGTCGTTATAATGGCGGCGGTCTGTTATGTGTCACACGAGCAAAATGATTCTCGAATCTGATCTGAGGACCGAGTACAATGAATAAGAGCTATTAATTTTAATGAGATTTAGCGGTTTTTTTTTGGTTTGCGCGATTTGTCTCTTCTCCGTTTCGAATTATTTTCGCTCTTTAAGCGGCGCGACTATTTATTTATTTATGGACATCGCGAAAAATTGGTTTTTGCTTTTGCGGTCCTAAACAGTGTTATTTATGTACGCGTGATTTTTATATATGTATAAATAACTCATTCTTTCGCAAAGTACAATTAATAAATAAACTTCAATAATAAAACTTTAATTAATATTTTTTTTTGTTAATTCACTGCTTTGCTCGCCGCAAAAACATACCATAAAAAGAAGCTCTAAAAGTTACTGAAATTCAACTTCACGAGACAATGTGCGCATTAATTCGTACATAAAAGAACTTGCGTTGATTTCTTAATGATTTATGAACCAATATATTTCAAGCGAAAAAAAAAATGATTCAACTCAATGATTTTCAATTAAAAAGTTTATAATAAGGAACAGGTATAAACGTGCAGAGTCATTGTTAAGCGTACGAACAGAGAAAAGCCTTTATCAAAAGCCGACACCTACATAAATCCATCCGAAACAATTGCTACCGAAAAACGATATTCACTGAATTTAACCATAATAGTCTTGAAAATGTTCAAAGCAAAGCTTATATTTTGTTATAGTTTGTAGGACGAACCTTTTTAATAGCAGGATCAAACTTTAATTGAAAACACACTCCGTCTTCTGAAAGTATCAGTGTTTTCAATTTAGGAAATGATGGAAGAATGAATGATGTCAGACAGCTTTGGAAAACGCGGCTATTATCGAGGAGCTATATAAAGCAGGCAAACACCATTAAAGTACTCGGAAATATATATATTTATATTTATGTCGTCTATGAATAATAACGATATTTTCAACGATTATTGTCACGAATGGAAAGTTTGATTTCTGTGTTTGCCTCGTATGAATGCCCGATTAATGATCAAAGAACGTACCGCATTGTGGAGTACAAAAATATCGATATTGCACGCACCTTCTATGATTTTAATACAATTTCATTCGATTCTAATACAAGTGAAAACTACAGTTTCAATAACGTTTAAATGTTTGCGGTGCACAAAGAATATTTTTTATGTATTTTGCTTAGTGCTAATTACGTTTATGCAGCTACGCTTTTGTAGAATGGCTGTAAATTGTAACGTTCTACCGGTAAACATTATGTGCCCCTAAATATTTTATTATATATATATATATATATAAGAATATTAGGTTGATTAAAAAAATCCATGTAAGAATCCCATTATCAAATGAGAATTTGTTTAGCGAAAGTCCTGAACTTAATGTTAGTATAAAATTGAAAGTTTCCGGCTTGTTTTCTAAATTCTATGACCCATACTTTATCGCCGTCTTACTCATTTCTGTACTGTATTTAGATATACGTTTATAGAAGCGTGTATTATGAATCATTTTTACAGGAATAGTTCTACAAAAGACGAATTAGTCACGAATTTCAAATACTCCATTATAGGAACTCTATACAAAAGACATTTTCTACCATCTAGATAGTATATATTACAGATTAAAAAGATAGTATTTGAAATTCTGATTATAATATTAATCATTTCTATTATTTGAATATAACATAATTCTCACATTTTTAAAAATGTATAACTGCCTTCATTGAAAACGTTAAAAATAAAGATTTATTTTGTTTTCTTTTTTTTATCTTATTATCAAGAATAACTTAATATGGAACTAATTTATAATAACTGAAATCGTTTCGTTCAATACGGAAGGCCGTCAACAATTTCATCCTCCAGACGACTGTTACAGGAAAAGTCTTATACAAAACGCGTTTGATCGGTACATCAGAAAAATCATCTCGTCTCAAATAAATAGTAGCATATATCAATCAAACTCAGCGGTCGCAACGCGCTTCGGACACGAAAATTGCCGCTAATCAAATCACATTAATAAAATACAGCGTTAATTGAGATTGCTTCGATATACACACAGCGGTACATCGATGCCGCTGCGCAGTTGTATCAATCGATCCACGGTCCAAAAAGCAAACAGAAGTCGACTGTTATATCCCGCGCAAATAATGAAAGTTCATTAAACACACGTATATACTTCTGCTTTGCCTAAAAAAGAAGAAATGAAAGGGGCCTGATTGGCTCATCCAGAAATTAGCATATAAATATCGTTAAAAATCTTATACGAAGGTATTATAAGCGACTGTATATACGCGATCGGTGATGGCGATCGCAGCAGCGGTTACAATGACGCGCGTATATATACTTTTATTATCATAAGAAATCGCAGCGTCAACGTGCTCGCAATAACGAATTATTCAAAGGCTTAGACGAGCAGCGTCGTCGCAATTCCAGTCATCCTCTCTCTCTCTCTGCACCAGCCAGGCAGTAAAAAAAGCATCGGCCAAGTCCGAGAAAGAGAGTCTCTCTTCTCTTGGCTCTCGGCGCCGCTCGGCCGTACGTCTGTTTATTATTCCCGACCGCATGCATCCCTCTCTCTCTCTCTCTCTCTCTTTCTGCACGCGTTCAGCGCAGCTCGCGTCTCATCCTCTTCTCTCTCTCTCTCTCTTCTGCTTGGCGAGTGCACTCTCGATCTCATTGAAAAGAGGCATTGTGCGGCCGGTCGGGCCGTTATACCCTAAAAGGAAATAACACGCGTGACACACGCGCGGACGCCCCTGAGACTCTTTCTCTCTCTCTCTCTCTCTCTGTCTCCCCACTCCCTCACTCCCTCTTTTATTATTATACCACATCGAAGCCGGAGCAGTGCAGTGCACCTTTTTGCCTCGCCACCTTTCTTCTTTATCGCTTGGGCACCGCGGCCCGATGCCTTTTTTCGACAGTTCGTTTGTCGCGCCAGTGCAGCGCTGTGTTGATACT